>JAECUM010044662.1:0-29185 GCA_016617855.1 Megalonaias nervosa | reverse complement strand
TGTACCAGTAGCTTGGAATAGTGTTGATGTGATACGAGTCTTAATGTTTCAAAGTGATATAATCCAAAAGTCTATGAATGAATTCACAATAATTCACAATGATCACAAAATAGAGATTTAGTCCAAAAATATTGAGCACCTTGTAATTTCAGAGAATAATTTAAACATATCAGTCCTCTCTAATGAAAACTGAACACAGTTAAAAGACTGAATCAACTACACTGATGTTAATGAAGGAATGGATAATTCTGTTGATCATTACCTCTATATAGAAACTTACGACAAAATAACAGAACCAATATAAAGGTAATTTCCCATCAAATTCATAAACAAAATCACTTCTAGAAACTGCCAAGGTGAAAATGATACATAAACATATGTACCTCCACATCATAATGATATTAATATATATTATTATATGCTCATTTGTTTCTCCGTTAACTTTACATTGTCAGAATCGGTGAATATTTTCCGATATTGCACCCGCGCGCTTAATTGATACTGAATTCACGCGAATAAAGGAACTACTTGCTATTGTAAACAAACAATCTGATTCCAAATTAACTAAAGCAGATGTTTCATAGACTGCCACATACCAGCAGGTGTTTCATGGACTGCCACATATCAGCAGCTTTGGCACATTCCGCGTTAACTTTTTTGATACAATGTTTCAGATTTACGCTAGCTATAGACGCCAGACAGGGTCCTTACAAATAACATGCAAGTTATAAGACATACACTGTCTTCTTTAGCTGGTAAGAAAAATGGCAAAAATATACTTACAATCTTACATCCTGATTTTCCTCAAAATGTACTTTCTTAGATCTGCAAATCTGAATTACATGAGCCATGTCATGGGTTCTCAAGTTTGATCACACATTTCGAAATTGTACTGTAATTTCGAGTATATTCCAAGTGCAGTTACGTCCTCTTACTACACTCAAAATGAAATAAACATTAAATTCCACAGCGTCTTTTCGATAATTGCAATTGAAAGACTTCATATTTTTCCCACATTATGATCTGAATCATTCAATGACAGAACAGAAACACGCATGCCGATGTCAACACACTTCTGCCTCGCTGCTTCTGTACGATGTATTTCATGTAGAATTGGCACAGACGCTGCTGGAATCCAATGTAAGTTACTAAATCCAGACCATAATCACGAAATTGCGTCGAATCGACGAGAATACCAAAACGTATTCATTCCAGTTCAAATGGAAAAGTTGTTGCAATGCGCATTCATTAACAATATTACTCCAGATTTCAATTTTAAGTAGATCAAACGCCATTTTCTTTCGAAACTTACGTCTAGCGCGCGACCAACTTCAAATTTATCTGGGCGGAGTTACGTGCACATTAATAATGTTGTTGTGTAATGATGCATCTACACTTGTGTATTCAGTTTGGAATACGGCATACATTCAGTTACTTTGTTTCTTGTAGTGTATTTTTGTTTATATATTTAAGCCTTGGGTAGAATAAGAAAATGAGCATACAAAAAGGTTACTGCATTTGCATGGGAAAATGTGAACTCGTTTTGTCGGATGGATATATTGCACTCCCAAGGTCGTGCAGTATAGCCATCCGAAAAACTCGTTCATATTTTCCCATACAAATGCATTAACCTATAAATCTACAATAACAGACACGACATAGTTATGTAATATGTTGTTTATAGACAAAGGTCAATCACACAATACAAATTAAATATACATATCAGATATGATTCAAACTTAAAAAATACTAGCTTTCGAAAGCATTGGCTTTTCTGTCTGTATTTCTGTGTTTTACGACTACTCCAAACGGATATATTTGCTAAACCATGCGAGCTGTGCTAATATTTATTTAATTGCAAAATCACGACGTAGGTTCTTCTGCATTTGTCGGACCATCACGGTTTCAAATCGCACTGCACTAGAGTAATACATTTACTAATAGAAACTGAATTTGAATGTCTCGGGATTTTTCAATGCATTTACTTATTCACTAGAGGGCGAGAAATAAATCTTATTTTCAGTTTCCTAAGATCTATTTTTTCTTTCATATTCACTACGTGAGATTTGATACTTCAATAGGGCATATTGAAGTTAGCGGCCAGATACTGCTATCGATCACCTTAATAGGATTAGGTACGTAAGAATCGATTTTTAACGTTGTCTTCTCCAAATCATTGTATTTGTAATTTCGGCTGGAATATTTATATTTATTTTAGGCTAGCGCGTGAATTAGGGGATTTAGAGATAATTCACTGGAGTGAAATACGAAGACTAAATCTGTCACACCCTTCAGTAAACATACAACGATAAACATTGACCCGATGTTTTGTCACTTGTTTCACATAGTGGGTACCTATGTACACCTCTCACGCACGAGTGACCAGGTTCAGGTCCCTCACTATGCTTCATTAACGTCAAATTGTTTGCTTGCGTGTTTTGTGTTTACTTTTGTTGTTTTTGTTTTGTTTGTTTTTTATTTATGCCATTAATTAGAAAAGATGATTATGTTATTATTGATATGTTTTGTGCGAATACACAAGAAAAGGTAGAACATAAACTATACACAGCTGATTTTATCGCTTGAGATACCGTAAGAAATGTTCGATTTCAGTTTATTGTACATATTACTAGCCAGTATATTGGATCATAAAATAAAAGAAAAAATTGTTTGTTCCAAGAGAATAAAGGATATTTCATTTCGTGGATGACAAGTTCATATACTAATACATATATCCATTACTCACTTTATCCAGAAAATATCGTTAATATAATAAATAGCTAGATCATTGATGCTTCAATGGCAGAAGCATATGACCAACTATAATGACCTATGTGAAGGCATTAAAAACTTTCAAAAATATACGTAATTATTACTGTTAATCTAAATTACATCAGCTCATCTATAATGACTGAAATTTCCCCATAGCCTTTTTACGATATGAACTATAATTAAATCTTATTTTCTTTTTCCGATCATATCTTTATAAATTTTGAGAAAATGATCCACATTTCAGGCGGGCCCCGGCTGACCAAGTGGTCTAAAGCGATCGGATTTACCTATTACAGACACCTCTGTCCACTCGGTTTGATTTTCGGGCTCGACCAGTATGGATATGTGAGAAAGCCTGTCAGTAGCTTTCCGCGGGTCGGTGGTTATGAAAGGGTTTTGCGGATTCTTCCTCTATCAGTTATAAATATGAAAATGTCCACAAAAACTCTCTCTCTCTCTCTCTCTCTCTCTCTCTCTCTCTCTCTCTCTCTCTCTCTCTCGTTACATCGTAGTAAGATACGGGCGAAATCTATGAAAAGACGAGCGTAGAGGAATTTCGCTTGTGTCATCCCACAATGTCTCTGGACTTATGAATGATGGTAAAAGATAAGTCAAACCGACCAAAGGATGAGAGAGAGAGTTTTTACTTCTATTACAGCAGAATAATGACTTAGGTCAAATGCAAATATATTAAAATATTTTAATTACCTCTTGTTGGTTCGTCATTTCATTTAGTTTCTATTCCACACTAATTTCCTTGCGCCGGTACGTGCATGGCTGAGCGTTCATGTGACGTGAATGATTGAGCTAAGCATGTGTTTATAGTGCTATACTGTTTTCATTAAAATCATCTTTCATGCTTAAATCATAGGTGTGTCGTAGATTGATTTAGTCAATGTGAATAAAATTAGAAACTAAAAAGCAAAATCAATCAACTTATCAACACGCAAAGGTAATTGTAAATAGCAACAACAATCACAGAACTAAATTTCTATATTTTGTAGTGTACACACTCGGAAGGGATGAGAGGAGTTCATTCACTCTATTCCCCGACTTCACTCTCAGGTGTTATAAACCCGTCCTACCGAAATTCATATAGTTACCTTTTGGGCAACCAGGAAGTTTCTGACAAAATTCAATCTCTTTGTAATTTTCGGGGCCATTATTCATAACGTCCTGTTCCTTACATGCACTGGCTACATCTAACAGTGTCCGATGGATACTGATCTCAAGGTGGTTCAGATCTTTAAGCGTCACTGCCAATAAACATTATCAGATTTATACAGTTAATATCCATTTCTAGATCTCTGTAAAATGGAGGTTTACGTAATTTATCACTTACTATTTGCTGACATGATTACATAACATAGTCTCAGTGATGTGCCTTCTTCACATCTATTCATTGCTATATAGTATTTTGTTTGATTCGTAGGTCAATATTAAAAATTTGTCAATGTAATAAATCTGACAAGAGTTGAGAGTCGCTGGTCATATTATTGATATAACACCAGTGAGGCCCCTTATCAAAATAGTCTAATTAAATCCCAACTGCATCTAAACTATAGCGTACTGGAAATGTCGGGACATTCTCTTGAATTTGATTCAGATCTTTATCGTACTTTAGGCTATTAAATAAGGTTCTCTGCATAAGCCGATAGGCTTATAGCTGATGAAATTATCGATAAGATGATCGATTCATTTTTATATAAACACTGCATGAACGATAGTGTCATAGTTCAGTTGAATAACGTGTGTGCCAGTATTGGCTAAAAATAAAGATAAGTCATTGTAACAACTTCCTGATTAAGGCAAACAAATGGAAGTATCTTTATTTCTCAAATTGAAGTTTGAGAATCAGAAGCGAATTTATATATCAATATGTCTTTTACATAAAATACAGTCGGGAAAAGGTAATTTCAAAATATGTATGAAGCCTTAATCCTAACCAGAAAATTTCAAATGCAAACTTGTTCCCATAAGAACTTCAATAAATAATTTCTACCCTGTCTGCAATAAACATTATAGTGCTTTGTTTTGTAGTATTTTGTGGTGTTTATTTTGTGGTGTTTTGTTTGGTTTGTTTTGTGGTATTTGTTTTGTGGTGTTTTGTTGAGATTAGTATGCTCTAGACTACTTAAAAACCGCTGACATTGGTCAATGAGGACAATACAATTTCATGCATGTCATAAGACGAAACTAAGGGAGGCAGGAACCACGGTGGGAAAGTGGTTTGTGTGCTGGTCATGCGACCTAAAGTGCGCGAGTTTGAACCTGCTGTCAGATTAGCCCAGGTCAGCAAATGTTGTGGGCATTCGGCTTAGTACTTCACTCCGATGAAACACCAAACATATTTCAACAACTGTATTATTATCGATGTTAATCCAGGCGTCATAAACCAATTAGAATTCGACAGTTGTTCATCATTTGAAAAGCTGATTTACTAGACACACACATACACACCAGTTGTTCATCATTTGAAAAGCTGATTTACTAGACACACACATACACACACGCTATATATATATATATATATATATATATATATATATATATATATATATATATATATATATATAAGTATATATATATATATATATATATATAAACATCATCAGACCTTCCTGAGTCTTTCCATGGACTATGATAATGACAGAAAAGGCGCACAATATTCAGTGCGAAACCTCTCTCGATATCACATTACAGGGACAATACACTATTTTTAAATCATCTGATGTCCGTGGTGTGGATGATACAAGAGTCGCCCAACACTCAGTCTTAGCAGAAAGTGAGACAGGTATCATATGTCGCCGGTGGAAACTCCTATTGACATCAAGCTGGTTACTTATTCTTTATTCCTTATTTCCGATTGAATAAGGAGTAAGTAACCAGTTACTTATTCCCGATACAACTATTTCTACATACATTTGGTTACTTATTCTTTATTCACAATTGGTTGACTATTCATTCTTTATTCACAGTTCAATAAGTAATTGGTTATTACTTATTTATTGCTCTTTAGGGCATGCATTGGTGTTATTCTAACCCAGATAGAGAAATGAGAGTGTTGTTTTGGTACCAGCTATATAAAGCTCAATAGAGACAAATCATAGTCGATGTGTAGGAACGGGTTAGGATATTGGTGAGTATATATAAATTAATAATTTGAGATAGTATTGATTAGTTGTGTTAGATGTTCTTGTCGTGTCCTGTAGTGCATGGCGTGAACTATTAATATTCGGATTCGAAAAGCTTACTAATGGCTCAAGTAAACGTGAAACCACAAAACCATACAAGTGTTAAATTGGCTATTTCTCATGTGTGGTCATAATGTGCTTAGAGGAGAATTATTTTAAATATCTAAGGGTTTATAATGCTTTCAGTTAACATCAATTGTTGTCTTTGAAATCCCTGGAACTGGGTAAGCAAGCATACAGGTAGGGGTATGATGACACTCTCAGTATGGATAAATTCTATCAATATTTAGTACGAATTAAACCCATGCCTAGACAATTTTGATTTCAACGTCTAATGGACAGTTTCTCTTTAGGAATCTGTTCCAACAGAGTCCAAAGTCATGAAAAAAAATTCGTGGAGCCGATTTCCAGAAATGGAGTGGAGGGTGGGAGGAGTACAACACAGGCCACAGAAAGATTATATCTTAATTATACAGGTGGGCCAATACGTTCCCTTTTTAAAGTGTTTGACATGGTCCTTTCATTGACATTTAATCTCGATAGTGTTGAGCCATGAAAGACGTCCTGACGAATCTCTTCGTGAGGAATCAGCGAACAAAGGGCACCGGATATGAACAACACGCAGAATTTGGATCGATAGAATAGATAGATAGAATAGATTGTAATTATTGCACTCCTACTTAAAAGATATTGATTTCAACACCTCTTGGACAATATCTGGTTAGGGATCTGTTCAAACTGTAGGAAGAAGTTTAAAGAAAGTTCGTCCACCCGATTTCTTGGAATCCGGAGATCAATATATGACAGTTGTAACAAAGTCCCTTATTAGATTACCGCTTCAATCCACATCTGTTTCCTTCAGTTCACCACTAGAATGATTTTGACATTGATCGTTGTTCAATATCTTCTAAACAGAGATATATTTGTCTCCCAAAAGCATTATTGACGGTGTTTGTCTAACGCAAGCGGAAAATTAAGAGGGTCTTTACGGATAACAGCAGAATTTACCAACCGTTACAATCTATGCAGCCAAACTTTGCGATGCTTGAACCCTTACTCAGACAAGTTTGATTGCAACTTCTGTTTGAAAGTGCGTAGAGAGTGATCCATCCCAACAGTAGGAAACGTTAGAAGAAAATTCGTCAAGACGATTTCGACGAATTCGCAGCTAGATGAAATGGGTCGGACATAATACATGCGATCAGAAGATTATATCTTACGTATGTTGTTGGGCCTCTACGTCTCCTCTTTAAAGAGTTCTGACAATCGACCTTCTTTGATATTTTGTCTCTGTGCGGTATAGTCCGACCATTAAGGAAGTCCTGACGAATATCGTCGATAGGAAACAATGTACCAAGGTGTGTCCGATGGGTACTTTGTATGAAAAACACTAAAATGTTGATAGCTTGTATAAAAATTTTGTACTAATTAAACATCTACTATGAGGATTTTGATTCAAACTCCTCTCGCACATTATCTAAATAACAGTAGGAAAAAGTAGAAGAAAACAAGTCTAGCCAATTTAGATAAATTCTCGGCTAGATAAAGTTAGTCGAACACAACACATGACGTAAGACTTTATATTACTTTTACATTTGGGATATTACGTCCCCTCTTCATATAGTTTTACATGAAACCATATTTAATACTGTAATAAATCTGGAGCATCAGACATTTGCATATAGCTCTCTATGTTAAGGATTTCATAGATTTTAGTGATTAGTTGTTTGATTTTGGGATGTCGGTGCTGGAGAGATAGTCCTCAGCCCGAACAATTAGCCAATTACCAGAGGCAAACGTCACAGATTGCAGTGTTTTTGAGATTCCAGGATGGCATGGTTTCATTGTAGTGTGACTTCAGGTTAGAGTCCCTTAAGTGTCCCTGGAGCTGAGAACTCCCTATTAAAATCGCCTTGCGTTGTTGTTATGATGGTAGATATAGTGTAAGGTTACAGGAAAAATAAGGTTTAAATTCATGGTTTCACTGGCCTGAGGTAGCGCAGGTAAAATAGTTCCCTGTATTTGGTGTTTGTGTTGTATATTTTTAAAGTGTAAAATACTTCCACTACCTTACGGAAATGTAATAAGGGGGAACCATGCAGTTGTGAAGTTGTCGAACTTAAATAGCGAAATAGGTGGCGCCTTATGGGGTACCGGGTATGAAAATCATGCAAATGTTAATAGATTGTATCAATAGTTTGTACTCATTGAATCCTTACTTAGGGGATTTTGATTTCAACGCCTCCTATAGAGTATCTAAATAAGGCCCCGTTCTAATGGCCGAAAAAGGTTGAAGAAAATTCGCGTAGCCAATTTCGAGAAACTCGCGACTAAATGGAGGAAATCGAGCAGAACACATGCCGTAAGTTTATATCTTACGTTTACATTAGGACCATTACGTCCACTCTTTATACAGTTGACGAACCTGAGCTTATGGGCTCTTTGTCACAGCTCCTGGTTAGGCGCGGTGTTTGCTTAAGCGAGGATGAGACCTGCATCCATCGGCAAACGGGTATTAGGGATCAGTTCAATAGCGTCATGGCTGAGCGGCAGTTTGTGCACCAGAACTCTCAGGAACCTTGCTCTCCTGCCTCCAGAGAACGTTTTTCTGGGTACAGCGTTGAGTGAGCTTTGCGCCAGCCGCCTGTGGCGGTTTCCTGAAAGGGGAGGTATCCAGGATTACAAAGAAAGGACGGTCGTCACCATACGTTCCCTGACTGTAGCGCCTGTAGAGCGTCACTGGAGGTCAATGAGGCCACACCTCTGCGCATGGGAGCTGATACGGTATTTGCACGAGTCTGTGGAGATGAAAGGTGTGACGCGCTGTGCTGCTGACCATCTTGAAACATACGGCCTGGCTGATCAGTCTGACATTTCATGCCAGCTCTATCTGCGTCAATTTTAAGGAGGCATTGTTTCTAGGAGTTACTGGTAACATTGCCTGAAAATGTCGTCATTGTGAGCTCGCTAAGTTACTCGTTAGGCAACCAGTATGGATCCTTTGTCGCCTAGTAGGCTTCACTTGTTGATGCGAAACACCCATACCCTGTGATAACGGCTTCGTAAGGCTGTCATGGCATGCCGCAGCTCTTTATCCTGGAGACACACTCGAAGTATATGACGTTCCGGTGTTCCGCCGTAACGGTGGGGCGCGACACACGCATGGCTCTTTTATATTACTGATATCGGCGCATATGATTGAGTACATCATGGGGCGCAATTTTTGTGCCGTTGCATTTATCCTTGAACAATGCTAAGACCTTCTTGTTGGCAACGCTACGAAAGGGAGGGGGTAGCTGCTTGTGTTCAACATCATTTGCCATGTTCTGGCACGGGTCATCCATTTCCAAGGATATCATTTTGTCGATGTTGGTGGAGAAGAGTCTGGCCTTTTACAAGTAGTGACCTTTTACCTGGTTGTAATACACGTCATACATCAACAGCACTGAGATTTCGAGAACTGCCTGCTTGGTGTAGATCACGCGGCTTATCTTGAGGCGGGACTATATTGTGTGAACCAGTCCCTAACCAAGATTTGTGAAACAGAGGTTGAAACCAAAATTCTCTCACAGGTGCTTCAGGAATCCCATGATGTGACTACAATCTGTTCAAGCACACAAACTGTGAAAGAAGCTTTGCAATCATAATCCTCCAAGCAAGAATTCACTTAGTATAAAATGTTAATAAAATTGATCCACAGTGCACATGATTCTCAGAAAAGGTACCCGTCAGATTTCCTTTGTAGGTGGACTCTATCCTCTTGAGATAAAATAACAAAGAAATGTCTATGTCTCATCTCTTTAAAGAGGGGACGTAATGGCCCAACTGTATAAGATATAATCTTCTTCCGGCATGTGTTGTACTCGACCTCTTTTCTCGAGCCTCAAATTTCTCGAAATCGGATCCACAAGTTATTTGCATCTTCTCCTACTGTTACAATGGGTGCCTATTTAGATACTGTTCAAGAGGCGTTGGAATCCGGGTCCTCTAAGTTTGAGAACAATTAGTATAATAGTGAAACAATCTATTAATATCTGTTTTTCATACCCTTTACCCATATCGTGCACCTTATTTCGCTGATTCCTCTCTACCAAATTCGTCATGACTTCCTTCTTACTAAGTGAACTCTATCCTGTAGAGATAAAATATCAAAATAGGGTCCATATTAAAACTCTAAAGATAGGACGTGATGGCTGACACTTGTACTAAAGACATAATTTCTTATGGCATCTATTGTACACGATATCCTTTCTCTAGCAGTGAATTTCTCTAAATCGGCTCTACGAATTTTCTTAACATTTTCTCCTACTGCATCAACGGGACCCTAACTTGATAATGCCGAAGAGGCGTTGAATTCAAGATCCTTTAGGTAGAGGTTCAGTTTGTACAAACTATTGATACAAATCTTGAAAATCTGTTTTTTTTTTTATACCCGGTACCCAACGGAATCCCTTATTTCGTTGCTGTCTCTTGACGAAATTCGTCAGGACCTTCTTCGTGGATGGACACTAAGCCATAACAAAAAGGGGTCCATATAAAAATTCTTAAGAAAGGACGTATTGGCCCAACTGTATATGTAAGATATCATCTTCTTACGGCACGTGTTGTACTCAACCTCCTTTCTCTAGCCGCGACCTTCTCAAACTCGGCTCAACGAATTTTCTTTAAGTTTTTATTACTGTAAGAATAGGTCCCTAGCTTGATAATGTCCAAGAGGAGTTTAAATCAAAATCCTCTAAGTAGAGGTTCAACATGTACAAACTATTAATGCAATCTATTATCATTTGCGTGTTTCTTGTTAGTCCCGGTACCCATAGCACGCCCTTTATTTCATTGATTTGTCTAGAGGAAATTAGCCAGGACTTCATTCGTGGATACACTTTTAACCTTGAATTAAAACATCAAAGAAGTATCAATGTCAAAACTATAAAGAAGGGGCGTAATGGCTCAAATTTGTACGTAAGATATAATCTTCTTACGGCATGTGTTATACTCGTTGTCCTATATCTAGCCGTGAATTTCTCGAAATCGGCTAGACGAATTTTCTTCAAATTTTTTTTCTCGTCAAAATTCGTCAGGACTTTCTTCGTGGATGGACTCTATCCATTAGAGATAAACTATCAAAGAAGGGTGCATGTGCTCCACTTAGTACGTAAGATATAATTTTCTTATGCCATGTGTTATACTCAAACTCCTTTCTCTAGCCAAGAATTAGCGAAATCGGCTCAACGAATTTTCTTCAAATTGTCCCTATTGTAAGGACGGATCCCTTTTTTCAGAATGACTAAGGAGCGTTGAAATCAAAATCCTCGAAGTAGGGGCTGAATTAATACTGCATTAGTACAAACCAGTAATACAATCTATTAACATTTGCGTGTTTTTCATTCTCGGTACTCATAGCGTGCACCTTATTGCTTTGATTCCTTTCGACGAAATTCGTCCGGACTGCCTTCATGGATGGACTCTTTAAGCTAGAATTAATATATTACAGAAAGGTCTATGTCAAAACTCTAAAGAGGAGACGTAATGGCTCTAATGTATAAGCAAAATATAATGTTCTTACCCTATGTGTTGTGTTCGACGTCATAGATCTAGCTGAGATTTTCTCGAAGTCAGTTCGACGAATTTTCTTCGAATGTTTCCTGCTGTATGAAAGGTTCCTTATCTCGGATTTATCCTAGAGACGTATTAATCAAAATGAGCTAAGTAGAGGTTCAATTAGTACAATCTACTGATACAAATCTATGAAGATTCTTGTTTTGTTCATGCCCGGTACCCATAGGACGACACTTAGTTTGTTTTTACCTGTGGACGAAATTTGCCAGGACTTTCGTCCTGGATGGGTTCTATCGCCTAGAGATAAAATATCAAAGAAGGGTCCATGTCAAAGCTTTTAATAAGGCTCGTAATGGTCAACTGTATAAGTAAAATATCATATTCTTACAGCTTTTGTTTTTCTCGAGGTCTTTTCTCTAGCCGCGAGTTTCTCGAGATCGGATCGACGAATGTTCTTCAAACTTTTCCTAGCATTAGAAAGGATCCCTAATTAGATAATGTCCAAGTGACTTTGAAATCAAACTCCTCTATGTTAGAGAACAATTGGTACAAATAGTGATACAATCTTTAAACATTTACCTGTTTTTCATACCCGGTACCCAGAGAGCGCCCCTTATGTCGCTGATTCTTCTCCACGAAATTCGTAAGGACTTCCTTTGAAGGTGGACTCTATTCTCCAGAGATAAAATATCAAAGAAGGGTCCATGCCTAATCTCTGAGGGAACGTACTGGCTGAAACTTGTACGCAGGATGGAAACTTCTAACGCCATGTATTGTGCTGACCTCATATATCTATCTACGAATTTCTCGAAATGGGCTCCAGGAATTTTCTTCAAATTTTCCTACTCTATGAATGGCTCCCTAACTAGATAATGTCCAAGAGGTGTTAATTCCAGTATCCTCTATTGATGCAATCTATTAACAAACATTTTCTTCTAAGGTTTCCTACTGTTAGGACGGGTCCATCGCTGGGAACTTTCAAACGGGTTGAAATCAAAATTCTCTAAGTAAATATTCAAGCATCATATTGTTTAGCTACGATCTTTTCATAGATTGTAACAGTTTTTAGTGCCGCTGGTATCCGTAAAGACCCTCTTCGTTTTCCGCTTGCTTTAGACGAACACCGTCAATAATGCTTTTGTGAGTCAAATATATCCCTGCGAAGAAGATATCGAGCAACAATCAATGTTAAAGTCATTTTCGGGGTGGACTGTAGGAACCAGATTTGGACTGAAGAGGTCATGTCCTAATGGACTTTATTATGACTATCATATATTGATACCTGGCTTCATAGAAATCGGGTGGACGAATTTTCTTTACCATTTTTCTACATTTGGAACAGATCAATAACTAGATGCGGTCCAAGAAACGTTGAAATCAATATCTTCTAAGTAGGGGTTCAGTAATTACAATATAGTCAATCAATTAAAATTGTGCGTGTTTTTCTTACCCGGTGCCCGCTGGTTGCCCCTTTATGTCGCTGATTCTTCATGAGATTTGTCAGGACTTCTTTCGTGGCTCTACATTATACCCTAGAGATAAAACGAAAAAAGGACCATGTCAAAACTCTTTAGAGGGTAGATGTAATAGCCCACCTGTATAAATAAGATAACCTTCTTGTGGCATATGTTGTACCCCGCCCTCTCCTGTTCCCTTTACGTAGCCCCAGTTTCTGGAAATCGGTTCGACAATTTGTTAAAATGACTTTAGCTTCTGTTTGAACAGATACCTGAATAGAAAGTGTCCATGAAACGTTGAAATCAAAATTGTTTAGGTACCGGTTTAATTCGTATTAAGTATTTATGGAATTGATCCACACTGAGCGTGTTTCCATGCTCAAACCCGTATGCTCGTTGACCCAGTTCCAAGGACTTAGGACGACAGTCGATGTCAACTGAAAGCTTCCTGAACTCGCAAATACTTCAAATAAAATTCTAAGCGCTTTCTGACCATACAAGAGAAATCTCCAATTTCACACTTGTATGGCTTTTGTGGTTTCACGTTTACTTGAGTCATTAGTATGCTTGTCGAATCCGAATACTAATAGTTGACGTGTGTACAAGACACAACCCAAATATCTAACGCAACTAATTAATCCTATTTCAAATTACTAAATATATATACTTACTAATAACCTAACCCTTCTTACACATTGTCCATGATTTGTCTCTGTAAAGCTTTATATATCTGGTACCAAAGAACACTCTTATTTCTCCAGATAGATTAGAATAACACCAATGCATGCCTTAAAGAGCTTTCATCTGCATTAACTAAGTGGTAACCAATTACATACTGAATTGGAAATGAGGAATAAACAGGCTGCTGGATATGAATAAGGAATAAGTATCCAAATGGATGTGCAAATTTTTGAATCGGGAATAAGTTAATGGTTAATTATTCCTTATTGAATCGGGAATAAGGAATTAGAAATAAGTAACCAACTTGACTTCAGCGAAGCTCCGTGTCATCAATACAAAGATCTTGTGGATTTGAAAGTGATTAAACGTGTTACCAGTATCAACAGGATAGAATATGTATTTAACATGTTTTGAAGGTGTTACACCTAGAACACCCATGTGCGTCAGGTTTGTTTCCAGTTCGTAGAAGGATAAAGTTAATTCACATACAGAATCCAAACCTCTTTTACAGAATCCAAACCACTTATTTTGTTCGTGAGCCATAGTTTCAAGCGTTGTGTATCTTAAATATTCAACCACGGACAACGATTCAGAGTATTGGGAATGAGTTTTAAAAGACCCCGGTCTGCGTCCCGGCTTAGTGGCAAACTTTTTCAAACTCATTTTGAAACCGATATCATTATTAAATTCAAGATATTACATTGTGTTTGGATATCCCTCTTTCTTCAACTATTTTTGAAATGTGTCAAATATGTTCCGGTCTCGCATATGCGAAACCTTGGAGCAAAGAACTCAGTCTCAAGCTTAAATCTCTAAAACCAGATATGTAGGGTTCACCTACGTCATGGAAAAAAACCCCAAGAAGATATTATATTTAGAGTGCACCTACGTCATGGAAATATCCCAAGAAGATATTATATTTAGAGTGTACCTACGTCATGGAAATAACCCAAGAAGATACGACATTTAGAGTGAGCCTACGTCATGGAAATAACCCAAGCAGATATGGTATTGAGAGTGTACGTTCGTCATAGAAGCTTATTACAAACCCATTTAATCTTACATGGCTGATCTGGCGTTCGAAACAGATATCCAGTCTGATTCAGTTGTAAACCTACAATTTCCTTGTAGCACAGCCGGCCTTGAACTACCTTTACAAGTTGAAGTATTCAAACACAGTCCTCTTTTAAAATGGTAAATTATTCAAAAGTTACAATACACTATTGTAATTTTAAGAAATGAAGCCATTTTGGATGAAAACACACGCTTTTGATTCTGAAGACAATTTGAGAGTACCATAAGTAGCGACGAGCAGCTTATGGGTATTTCATGGTATCTATAGCCGAGAAATTAGAGTTAACTGAGATTGGTCAGAATGTTGAACAATGAGTTTTCAGATCAACGTGGAAGCTACTGTGCAACGGGATGCCGAGAGAGAGAGAGAGAGAGAGAGAGAGAGAGAGAGATTATAGCACACAATAGGCTATACATTGTGGCCAGTGTAACTTGTGGACGAAGACCCCGGGAAAACTCAGTATTACGACTGTTTAGGCTTAAACTAGGTAACAGCATAAAGCGGAAACCAACAAGTTCAACGACCAATTTATTTTCCTAGAATACAAAGTGAAAATGTAAAAGAACTTACGGTATTGCGAATTAAATCTCAAATAGTCACAAAGATTTAGCACGAATCCAAATCTGAAATACAGTGTTATTCCAGAAAAGTTCCAATATTGAGCATGGTAATGTATTAATTACATGAATTGTGATGATATGCTAACAGTCTTTTGATGAATCACAATAATATAATCCAAGATTATATATGAGCACTTTGTATTTCCAGTGAATAACAGTTTGAATAAATAATTGCACCCAAATGAAATACTGAACACAACAATAAGACTGACTCCGCCTCAGATGTTAGATGCAAATATTAGGAAATTCTCAAGTAAATAAGATTGTAAACACCTCCACTTGACGTAGGTCGCATTTACCATTTTCTGAAAATGCTCTGTAACTTAATGGAATTTTCGGTTCTAGAATATTCTAAGTTGTCAACAAGATAAAATCTCTTACTAAGATTATAATAAAAAAGCATGGTAAACATCCGGTAGAGCAGGTATTTCTATGGGGAACACCAATGTTCTAGACCCAGACCCAAATACTCATGCTTGCTTCCATTGATAAAGGTCTGAATACTTAAACCACAGTCAAAGACTCAGGGAGTCATGTCAAGATTAAAAGCATGGTAAGAAAAACCCATAAGGTCTGAGAAAACTTAACCTCATGCTTAATTAGACACTTAAAATTGGTGCAAATGAACTTCACATGAGTTTGCTATTTGCCACAATGGGCTGAATTGCTGAATTCTAGGAAGTGTATATCTTTTTTCTTGCAACTTTTCACAAACAGAAAGGGAAGTAAACAGAACAATATTGTTTAGAGGTTTCTATACAGACAGACATATGACGCAACTCCACAGTATATATCTAGTCCTAACCCCAGTTAAGTAAATAGAGATTTATAGATGGGCATACACTATCTCTTATAGAACTCCAAATGTCAAATTAATTTGTTAAATGTATACATTAAGTAAGTTTAAAGGAATGTGTGAAAACAACGGGGATACATGACAACCTCGACATATTCATACACCGTATTAAATTCGTTCTTTCCGCCCATTAGGAACAAAACACATATGTAGCTTTGTCTATATATTGTAGGTCAGCGACTCTTAAATCTGTGTTGCCCAAACACAATTGGTTAGTTAGTGACATTATTCCCACAACTGTGACGTCATTCAGATAATAGAAAGTTTTGGAAAATTCGCCTGGGGTACAGTGATTGGTTGGTAACTTCACGTTGTCTCGTTGAATCATGCGGAAAAAGTAAGTACCTTCCCTAAACACGGAGGATGATAGTCACCTACGGTCTCATAAAAACCTGACGTATGTCGCAGTTGAATTAAACATACGTTCAAGGCAATGTTACGACTGGTTTTAAATACTGCGTTCTAAACAAATTTAGCGGAGTTTTCATGCCTTTAAGAACGTTGAGCTAGTTAAAGTTTCTCCAAATCTGCCAGATTTAGTTCGGAAAGAAGAGATGTAAGGGTAATTTAGAAAGTTTATTTTATATAATTTTCATCGGAACGCATACTCTTCAAATTGTATAAGCGATAGAGGCATAACTAGATAACCATGCATCCTAAACCTCCCTATGGTTAAAACGCAAGGAAACATATTTTAAAATGACTGTAAGGAAACACGGTTATGACATATCATGCAGTAAATGTGTCCAAAATGAGACTTAATCAGTTCGTCAACAATGAATGAGTTGAACATTTTCATATCCTTGGTATGGTATGAACTGGTATGAAATCTTGTTATCTTTTGATAATTTTCCAGATCATGGTCTTCAATTTTGAGAAAATATTACACTTTGTCAGTACTAAACTGGATGAATTCTTTGTGGTTTAATTGTGTAGCTTTCTCGCTAAATGGTTTTAACTTTAAGTTCAAAATTAAGATAACTTTTTATTTAAGAACGCAAGAACAGTTGGATCATTCAGTTTAAAGACCCACACTATGAAACGATGCTAGTAAAATAACTAAACGTGTTTAAAGCGAATGACAATGCAAAGTATGTGTCCTGAAGTCGATATCAAGATCACTTAAATATTTGATAAGCTTTTTTTGCGAAAGTTTTCTTAGTAAGTAAAAGTACGAAGATTTGTACAAAGACTTGATATAACCATGTCGTAAACTTATCTTTTCGATACCAATGTTGAGAAGAAACCAGCGATAACTTTTACTGTGAGGTACAGTACGCCCATAAAATTATCTCAGGAAACGCGCTATGAAATTGCACAAAGTTTTGTTGAAATTTGGAATTTATTTCATCAGGTTACAAAGTGCAGCAATACATTTAGGCATATTACCTCAGCTGACGATGTAGAAGCGTTCCTAAACATGATTCCTGGCGCCTACAATATTATCGATATGAATGAAATTAAAATGATGATTATTGAGCGAAGCCGCGTTGGCGACATCATACATTTTGAACCAAATTATTTTACACTCAAGACAAGAATAATTCTCAAGGTTGGCTATCAAATTGATTTTAAAACAAACATCTATATATATATATATATATATATATATATATATATATATATATATATATATATATATATATATATATAGTTACGTGTCAATGCTCCAACAAAATAAGAAGAAAAAGAGTGAAGCCAACAAGCTTTATAAAATTTAAAAAATAATTTATTTCCCTAGAAAAACAAGGGAAAATTATTAAAAACAACATGCGGTTTATGAATCTAATCCAAAATTAATCCTAGAATTAATAAATATAAGTCCTAGCAATAAAAAAGTTCTAAGTGAATCACAGTTCGAATCCCGATGAAATTCCAAGATGGAAGAAGATGACGTCTTCTATAGTCTGTTTTGTGTTGTTATGTCGACAGTTCTTTGATGAATCACAAAGATTAATAATCCGGCCTTAGGATTCCGATTAACGTTCAGTAAATGTCTTTGTCCAAGAATTCTAATGAGTACTAGTGGTTTCCAGGGAAAATAAATTATTAATTCCAACAAATAGAAAATTTCAAATCGAACTGGCAACAACAAAAATACCTTTGAGCTCCAAAGGTACAAATTTTGAATGAATACAATCACTTTGAAGCGTCAGTTTTAACCCAAACTGAAACGCAATTCAGACCCTCGTGATGGGGTCACGTGATCACTTAATCCGAGCAGCGCAAAAGAACTATAAGCCGATTAGCACGTACACCATAGACGACTCTGATTCTATTGAACGAATCTTACTATAAGTCTGAATTAAAAATGAAAAGGTTGTTTAGTCCAAACTTGAAACTGGCTCTGAATCGAGGTCAGCGAACGAAACAATGTTTCAAGCTACTGTTTGTTTATCAGGTTAAAAAGAACTGAACTGAATTTTCTGGAAATATGTCAATTACAGTGAATAAAGTTATCATTACAAAACATGCAATAGAATAAATAAGTAAATTTAAAACTAACAAACAAACAATTTCATTACATATTCGTAACACTTCCCCCTATAAAGGAAAAGAAAGATTTATATAATAAAGCCTTCTTTTTACCATATGTTAATTATACATGGGGTAAAATAAAATTACATAAGACGAACTGTTATGAATTATACAAAGTATACATGAAATAATATTTATATACACTGAAAAGTGCATCTGCTATTAAATTGCCTTTTCCCTTGATGTACCTGATTTCAATATTATATCCATGTAACAACAAAAAACTCCACCTTAATAATCTTTCATTTTTGTTTTTCATTTTGTTGATGAAAGTAAGGGGGTTGTGATCTTTAAGCACAACAATCGGAGAAGGAGCTGAACTAATGTAAACTTCAAAATGCTGTAATGCCAATATCAAAGTCAACATTCCTTCTCGATTTTTGAATAATTTCTTTGGTGTTTATTTAATTTCTTAGAAAAAATAGCACACTGGATGATCAACACCATCTCTATCTTCCTGGATCAATAACTGCTCCAATCCCAACATCACTTGCATCAACAGAATGTTTAAATGACCGACTGAAATTTGGAGCTGTAAGAACTGGTGAACTCTTAAGTATGGCTTTTAACTTATTAAAAGCCTACTGACATTTTGCAGGCCAAAGAAACTTGTTTTTCTTCCTCAATAAATTTGTCAGGGGTTCAGCAATATTAGAAAAATTGGAACAAAATTTCCGATAGTATCCAACCATCTGATCAGTTGCTTTTTACGGAGAGGCAAAGGGAATTCAGAGATAGCCTTGACCTTAGTATCTGTAGGTTTAACTTGTCCATGTCCCACAATATGTCCTAGAAAAGTTACACCAGCACGGCAGAACTCACTTTTAGATAAATTGATTATCGAACTTGCATCAGTGAGTCTGTCAAAGAATTTTCGAATCGTGGCTAGATGTTCTTTCCAGGTGTCGTTGTAGATGATGACATCATCGATGTAAGCATCACAATTATCTAGACCAGAGGTAATCATATTCATCAAACGTTGAAAGGTACTTGGCGAACCCTTCATCCCAAACGGCATCACTTTATATTGATAAAGTCAATCTGGAGTCACGAATGCCAAAATTTCCTTTGCCTTTTCCGTTAGTGGAATTTGCAAAATCCTTTGAAGGTCAAATTTGGTGACATATTTGGCATTTCCAATTTTATCAATACAGTCATCGATTCTTGGTAATGGAAATGAATCTGTTTTAGTCACACTGTTCACCTTCCTATAATCAGTGCACATAAGGAAAGTTTTATCTGGTTTCGGGACAAGTATACATGGTGAACCCCAGTCACTTTTACTGGGCTCTATCATATCGTTCTCTAGCAAATACTGAATTTATTTTTTGAAGTATTCCTGTTTAATAGGGTTCATACTGTATGGGTGTTGTTTCACAGGTTTGGAATTTACAATTTCAACGTCACGAAAATTTTGTTTGTCCTTGTAGGAACATATGGAAATAAGTGCTCATATTCAAATAAATACTGTTTAAGTTCATTCCTTTCTTATTGTTGCAAATGTGAAAGTTTCTGGTCTAGATTATTCATAATTACTGAATTCCGAAGATTTCTTGCTCCAAAATCAATAGTGTCCGACTGAATTCCTTCACTTAAATCCTCAGTGAGTGGGACAGGTACAACTCAGTTAATTGCATGATTTACCTGGCCATCTCTCTCAATATACTGGTTCTCCATTAAGTTTTTTAGATCAGAGTACTATTATTTTAATTTATCTGATTCATTTTCTTCTTAAGTTTGTAAGGGCCGTAATACATAATTTGAAGACAATTTTGAAAAATGAGAAAGAGAGAAAGAATTCCATTACCAGGCTCAAAAGTTCTCTCCATTAAAGTTCTGTGAAACCATAATTTCACTTTTGACTTGAATTGCTGAATACCAAATTCAAGCAGAATTAGCTGGAAAATTCCATACATAAATTTTGACCTTTGACCCGATTAGACATATTTAGGAAGGCACACATAATGGTCAACAAATATTGGTTGCCTGACTTGGTCTTAGGTTAGGGACCAACATAATCTACCGTTATTCTGCTAAATGGTTCGTCAAATGTAGGAATAGGTTCAGAAGAGCCTTAGGTATCTTCTGATTGGTTTTCGTACAATGCAGTATTTACAAACATCACTTTTGAGTTTTGGCCAATAAAGGTGATTCAAGACCTTGTGATAAGTCTTATTAATCCCAAAATGACCAGCCAGAGAAGTTTCATGTGTCAGACTAAGTATTTCCTGTCTGTAAGATTTTGGAACTACAATTTGATAGTTCACTGACCATACATCGCCAGCAGGTATCTCGGGAGGTCTCCTTTTTTCTCATAAGAATTCCATTTTTAATGAATTAACAGACAGGTACTTCAATGGCTTCAGTTTCAGTAATGGCCCTTTTAAACAAACAGGAGATCTCAGGATCTTTTTCCTGTTCGACGACAAGTGATTGTCGTTTGTCACCGTGATTAGAAAAAAGAGAATGAGGAGTTAAAAGAGGATCACTGTGATCAAAACCTTTTGATTGATTCAAACAAGGAGTGAAAGTGACCTCATCAGAAGCCTGACCAATACATATTTCAGCTAAAGCAATACGTTCCTTATCAAAATCATTCTCAAGAGTTTTTTCTTTGTCATAGCTATAGTAACTGCACAAACTGGATATAAACCAGGGATTCTTTTTCAATAGGATCAACTTTTTGATCCAAAGAAGGCTTGTCAGTTACAAGTGGATTAACCACAACCTTATCTCCAGCTAGGTCGTTGCCTGGTAACAAATGAATGCCCTGAAGTCTTAAAGAAAACACTATTCCAACTGTCATAGGTCCTGAAACGAAGTTTGACGACAGATTTACAGAATGGAGAGGAACATTAACAAAGCCGCACACTACTCCCTGAATAAGACCACTCTCATTAGAAGACAACTTCTCAGAAGGAGGCAAAGTACCTTATAATAAAAGACTCTGAAAAGCTGCTCTGCCCCTTAAAATTTTAATAGGGATAGGATTGGCCAAATCACCCACGAGTGATACAGAACCCTTCGACATGAATGGTTCATAATTCTCCATAATAAAATCCCTTTTGTCTTGCAATAGGTACACGTAGGAAGAGAGAAGGATTTTGGAGCAAGCTTGATGTTTAAAAGTTGTGCCAGATTGAGTTTTAGAAAGACTCATATTAGGCTGGAATACTTTTGTACCAGCAGACTGCTGAGTGGAGGACTTGCCTATAAATGGAACTTTTTAAATTAAGAAATACTCGTCATCATTTTGCAAGGTTTTGATCTTATGCTCATCAAGGTAAGTCTTAATGTCACTATTGACACAGTTCTTAAACTCTTCAAGTAATGCAAGTTGTTTGAGACTTTCATAATCTTGTTGAACTTTTTTGACTAAGCACCATCTATTAAATAACTTAAATAACTGCTCATTTCTCTTGCAAATTCGAGACGAGTTTGTTCAGCTTCTATTTTATAGTTCCTGAATTATAGCCGATAAGCCTCAGGAACTAACTCATAACCCTTTAAGATGCATTCCTTGACCAGATCATAGTCAGCACTTTGCTGAACTGACAGTGAATGGTAAATATCACTAGCTTTATCAATAAGTATAAGCTGTAATAATTGAGTCCAATGCTCCCTTGGCCATTTCAAATTTTCAGCAACTTTTTCAAAACGATGAAAATATTTGTCTACTTCTTTTTCTCTGAAAGGGGGCACTAACCTAATATTTGTAGTAAGATCAAAACTTGAATTGGTATGTGAAGGGGGAACGTGCCTTTCATTTGCCAGCTATATTTCTTTTAACCTAATCTGAAATTCCCTTTCACCCTTCTCTCTTTGCATCTGGAAAAATGTCAATTCCAGTGAATAAAGTTATCATTACAAAACAGATAATGGAACAAAATAAAAATAAATAAATTTAAAACTAACAAACAAACAATGTAATTACATATACGTAACAATTTATATATATATATATATATATATATATATATAACTATATATATATATATATATATATATATATATATATATATATATATATATATATATATATATATATATATTTATATAAGTCTACTGCTTATTTTTGCAAAGTATCATATAGGCACTACGTTATGAATTATATTCTTTGTTATGTAAATATCGTTAGTAGTTTAAATAATCACTTATTAACATTACTTAATTTTTGCAGTGATAGTCTTTCAAAAGTGCTGAATAATGGCTATTCATCCTTTATCACAGTTATCATTTTAAGATAATTTAGAATATACAGCATTGCTATTTTCTCATAATGTTATCACAGTTATTATTCAAAGATAATGAATATACTACAAAACAAATCACGTGACTTTTCCTTTACATTGTCCTTAGAGTTTCATCCCTTGATTAAAATTACAAACTAAATAAAACGTTTCTCACTAGATGAAATAAGATATTTATCAAACATCCAAGTTACTGGACAAGACATTTACATCCATCAAATCAAGCAAATTTTATTAAGCACTTAGCAGATTTAGTATGAAGTATAGTATGGAATCGACATATTTTATTATATATAATATAATATAGAGAATAATACAACTTTCCTTTCCATAACACACATATTAAGCTTAGGATAGATATTTTACATAATTTTTCTTTTATGTTACATTTATTTCTTTCTTCGTTTCAAAGTCAAACGATTACCCGTGTCATTCATGTCAACTAATTCTTAATTAAATGACACAGCAACAAAGTTACTTTGAATCGTTTCAAAATGCTAATCTGTAGTCATTATGTGTGTATGAAACATGTGTATTGCTATAAACATTTACACCTAAGGAAGAAAATTATTAGTGTTGTTGCTCGACGCCCTTATCTCTCTCACTTTCTGTCTCTCTCCATTACAAGTTATGAAACATAGAGAATGCAAACTAATCTTTTCTGAACATTGTCGTTCCGGCGTTATTGTATTTTCTATTTCTAATCAGTAATTTCATTTACTGTCTATATAATTCACCATATGGCTTTTGCTATTAGTCGATACACTTGTATGATTTAGGGTACCTTTAGCCAACATCTATGTCATGCGAAGCAAAGAGCTTCTTTCCAGAAAGTAGTTCATGTTTTATTATTGTGCACATCACATCATGAGTTCCCACAGAACACAAGTAAGCGCAGCAGACTTCTACGTGCAGAGTCGTACGTCATATAAAGATAAGTGTTTATTCAAATAGGAACTATAAGTTTAAAGCAGAACTCTACAACTGAGTTCTAAATATTTTCTCGTATTCCTAAAACTTTTAAAGTTTGAAAATCGATTAAAATTTCTTA
This sequence comes from Megalonaias nervosa, assembly GCA_016617855.1. Taxonomy (NCBI): domain Eukaryota; kingdom Metazoa; phylum Mollusca; class Bivalvia; order Unionida; family Unionidae; genus Megalonaias; species Megalonaias nervosa. The sequence continues at coordinate 5,135 of JAECUM010044662.1, read as the reverse complement.
ATCACGAAATATAAAAATCTCATGTGAAACACAAATAAAATGTATACTGATGTAGTTTATTTAGAAAGAACTTTGTGTTGAATATCATCACATACAATTCACAAGTAACAACATATGTGGCATAACTGTGCGGCTTTTATGTGATTTGATAACTTGTTCAAGAATTGATTCGATGTGTTTCTAAACATGCGCTTCTGTATATGCAATCGAATCTATATGGGCAGACAATCGTTTCAAAATGCTCATTTCAATAAACACCATTCATAGCGAAGCCATCTGTTTTGTATTTTTGGCTCAGAATGTGCACCCACCGCTCTGCGAGCCCACAAAGAATATTCGTCTGGCACAGCCACTATAGCCCATTTTCATGCTTCCTATGATTTCATGTAAGGAACAGTTCTCCTGAAAGTAATGAGCACTGTTATTTAAGGAACATCGAGAGAAAAATCTCTGAAAAGACGCAAGGAACTTCAAAGATTTTTCACGAAGAGAAATCTGATCGCTTAATTTCTCTTTTTTCACTGAATGCTCTTTTAACACAGAATGCAATGTTAGGAAGGTGAACTTCACACAGGGCGTTGGATAAAGCATTAATTCCTACAGAGTTAGATTTCGGGCCATTGAATTTCGTCCATTGGTGTAGCATTCTGAAAGTCAGTCTATGACCTCTATGTCCTTCATCCTTAAAATGGTCTATATCGTTTGATTTCATTCCAAGCTCGAGTCCCAAATCTGTGGCTTTGGCAGTCGGAATATGTTCAGCAAGCACATTCAAACTTCTCTCCGAGAAGACACCTGGCAAAGATTTGGTAAAAAGTGGTAATAAATCTTTCTGGTAAAAAAGTAAATAACATACAGAATACATGCAAATAGTAAGTGTGTGCGTACTGATGCAAATTGTGATCGTAGGGTTGAATAAAAAAGTGGATAGTTAATTGAAGACAGTAATTACCGTTCTTGCATTTCGGAAAGGAAAATATGATTTTGTGACGATAATATTAGCTCCTCTGAATTCATTCCTAAACTGATGAACATCACATCTCACGTTATAGAACTACTTGCTTGGAGTGGATTTCAATTATTTACAGAGAGATAACTGTCTAGAGAGCATGATCTTCAATTTATTCTTTCATGTCTCTCTAATACTTTGTTGTTTTTTTTTTTGTTGTTTTTTTTTGTCGTAACTTAGCTGTAAGTTAGCATTTCATTTAGATTATTAAGTATGTAGAAAACTTGAATTAGTTTCTTTATAATTGAAAAAAATTAAATGACGTATATAGTTATGCTATCGGTTACTTAAAGCAAAAGGAACTAAACGCGTTTGAAATTTAAACTTTAAAAAAACCTGATCTGATATTCTTGGATACCCATGCAAACTCTGCAAACCCTATTGATGGAATATGACTTTCCTATTACGAGCACTAGTTTTGAATTTGGTAACTTGTAAAATGTACATTATATAAAAACAGCGTGTAACGAGTATAAACCATGATAGTAAACACTTCTACCTCCGTCTCTCTCCGACTTTGATCCTATGCTTTCCCTTCTCTGGGCGTTTTCCTCATGGACTCTGCGCTCATCAGTCTCGTTGACATTAAGAAGGGCTTTTTCAGAAAAATGGTATTTATGAAGCAACTTCATCTTTGCAGAATTCGTCTTTCGTTTTGTGAAACTCATACAGATAAATTGATCATTGGAGCCCATTGAGTTGGGCTCTAATGAAAATCGAATATGATTTTCCATATTGTTATTTCTAAATATTAAAATTGTATCCCTATAGAACCGAGAAATCTTTAATTTCCCTTCAATATCTATCTGAATATGCGCCCCATCTTTTAATGAAATGACGCGAGAACGACTGTTGACCATTTCCAAGAGATGTGGATTGTCCTTCTTGCGTATGTTCAACAAATCGGTCACTTTTTCTAAAGGTGCAACTTCTACCCATAATGTATTTACTTCTGCTCCATCCTTGAATATTAAAATCTGACAGTCCGTCAAGAAACCAAGTCGACGTCTGGCCTGCTTCTTGACCTGCTTCTTACGGGATGAAAAATTCTGACTTTGGCCTCTCTCCACTCGTGCAAGCATATGCCTGATCAAAATAGAGTGAAGTCAATTGAAATGAGCACATAAAAGAGCAGAAAAAATAGTCATTATGCTTATTATATGTGTCCGATTACTAAACTAAAATGGTAATTTGAGGTATCTGGCGTATTAGCAATGGAGCCTGGATGGATTCATGAAGATATCTACATGCCTGACGTTTAGCTAGTATCATCGACAACTCAGGTCACTGAATGCTGAACAGTTATAAAACATAATACTGAAAGGGAACGGGAAAATGTGAAACTATTCTTGAAGGATTTTTATAAGAAAGCAAACCGATTTCTCTTTAATACAGTTTAGACTGGACAATATACGTCTAATGTCATAAGTTTAACATGTTATTAGTGTAGGTTCCCAATGTATGTGAACACATCTCAATTATAATACGAGAAAACTATTTTTTAAAGTGTTATTTAGAGCTGATTGAAACAAAACTGTCAAAAGTATTGGGTACGAAATTATGAAATGTTTTGTGTAGAATATTAAATATTTAAAGTAAACAACATGAATATATTTAAAATATCCGAAATGTGTATAAGCAATCTCTTACAGTTGACAAGAAACTACGCACTATAAGCTAAAAAATATTCAAAGTTTGCGAGCTACTACAAACATCTAATAGTTCACAGCTTACTAGCCGCTACCAACAAAAGAAGATAAAAGTGCATTGAATTGAAAAAATGGTCAATCAACAAATTTACATATACAATACGCAAGCAAGTAAATAGAAATTCCATTTAAGAGGTTCAATGTTAGCCACAAAGATGATCCTTTGGGAATGGGATATCGTTGACATGCAATCAGACGAGAACAATTATAACGGATATAAATTTATTTTTATAGTCATAGATGCGTTTTAAACATGTGCTTGGGCTAAGAAGATGAACACAAAACTTAGACAAGATATTCATGGAGCCTTCTCTACTATGTATGAAAAATCTAAACGTTGGAAAAATGCAGTCGGTTAAAAACACATTATAAATGAATGATTATGGAAGTATTTCAGTAAGAAAATGCTGAATATTTTTCTAATCATCCTGATAAAAGTCCTCCGTTGTTGAACGATTTAATGAAACTATGAAGAAGATAATATGGGACTATTAACTGAAAATGGAACTAGAAACTGGGTACCTAGTAGGTACAAAGTACCTATTCTTTGACTTCACTGAAGGAATTAATGCTAGCTCCCATAGAGTGATTCCAGTTATCGCCGATGACTCCAAAACTATATCTATAGTTTGCTTTGAAGCTCATTGAGTTTTTGAAGCTGTTTCATCTGTACATTGATCAGCATCTGATAATATGATTTTTACTTCTCCTATTTGTTCAAATGCTCCTTAAAATTATTATCCTCCATGGGTGTACTTTTTCAATTATCACCAATGTAAGTGTTTATAAAATTGCAAAATAGCTTTATCAGATCTTCAGCTAAATATGTTTTAAAACTACGTTCCAGTCATAATGTGGAAATCTTTAACTTGTCCATCCTCATTTTTAGTGCTGACATTCAATCACTCAAAGTACCTATGAACATTATTTGTAATTACTTTGCAAGTAACATTAACTTTCTATGAAGTAATGTAGACACAAAACCACACTTAACAGGAAGACACTCTAATAAACTTGTACATTGTCCATTGGAGTATAGTCTGTGGTTAATGATCATGTCGAGGAAACTATATAACCTTCACGCTCCAAACATTTTCAAACTGTATCAGATTCCTTAGTTACCTGTATAGATTTCTGCTTTTAAGAATATGGTAGTTTAGCTGGTTATCTATGCTACGTAATTGTTATCTTCAACATTTAAATTCAGTTTTAAACACTCGAAACGAATACTGTTTTAGTTGCCATTACTAGCAGTCGTACATCCTTTGGCTTTATCCATGCACATTTTTATGGTTTCAAAACCAATTAGGAAATTAAAAAAGTCTTTATTTAATTCTTCTAATCGATGTAACAAGAAATGTTCTGTTTTAATTCACTGGAAATATTGAAGTAAGAAATAGAATAATCTATTATCTGCAATAAAGCGGATATATCACCACTTTTGTTATCAATTGGATTTAAGCAGAAATTTCCTTTTTCTTTCTCAAATGCCACAGTAATGCACCTTTTCAGTCATGTAGCATACAGTATAGCAGTTAACGTTAAAGCAACCGATACATAGACTTCGTATCTTTTCACTTATTTAACAAAGCGTTTTACACAAATTTCTTCTTTCTATAAGTCCTTTGCGTGGCTGTAAGTTACGCTAAAAGTTTCCTGAAAAACTTTCTTTTACTTTAGTTTATTGCTTTCCTTTACGCTTGTCAGTATATTAGGTTTCTAGCTGCCAAAGTTTTCACTGACTGCAATCTTCATCTATTGGTATCCACTACATTCATTAACTCAAATCAAATCCTTGTCATATGTCTTTATTATGCTCGATTATTGCCATACTTGTCATATCGTCAATGATATTAACTTATTTAGTAACAAGTTTTAATCTCGTGTTTTAAATGATTTGAATGTCAGCTATGTATTTAAAGCTTCAACCATAAACCTAAGCAATGCTGCACCGGATCCGCCTGAAACCAGAGATTATAAACCATCTTGATATTCCTGCGACTCCTTAAAAAGAAGCTTCAACACCCATATCTCCTGAAGAAGTCGCCATGTTAAACCCAGATACAAACTTTTACGTTGTTTGTAGATTTTTATTTCACATGTCATGTTATTTCTTTTAGTCATAATCTTTATTTATATTTTATTAAATTTTGTTCAATATACCTTAAAGTATTATCATTGTTTGTCGGTAATAGAGAACACCATTGTGTACAAATTACTACATTTTCTCTCATCGTTTACAGGTACCAAACATACAGTGTAAGCTTAGAAGTTGTTTCATATGTTTCTTTTTCTCTTGCTTTGTCCAGTTTGCAAAACTTACTCTTACTGCTTCTCTTACCCCCCCCCACATCAACACTCTTCACTTTGCTTTTCTTAAGTTTGTTGCATATATATATATATATATATATATATAT
>JAECUM010044660.1:0-24615 GCA_016617855.1 Megalonaias nervosa | reverse complement strand
AAAAAAAAAAAAAAAAAAAAAAAAAAAAAAAAAAAAAAAAAAAAAAAAAAAAAAAAAAAAAAAAAAAAAAAAAAAAACCAAACAGCCTTTTCTATAACAATTGAATACATCAAGATCATGTGAGGTTTATGTGAAAAATGGGATATTGAACCGAGAGATTGACTAGTAAAGCCAGGACAGTTGGAAACTAGATATGAAACTGAAAATGCTGATTTTTTATTATCTATAAAAAGTAGTCAAGGAAACATTAAAAAATCAAACAGATTGCGGTGATATGTTAGTGAAACAGTCAGAGATGATGGCGAAAATGATGATAGGAACGCCACAATATGCAGTTAGATTGTAAAATTAAACATATCAACGAAGATAATGTGTCCACTTTGGTTTCAGTAAATGCGAAATAGTTCTCTACATTTAATGTTTTACCTCCAAAGAAAATCTGTTACGAATTGTCATTTATTTAAACAAAAGCATTTTTGTTTATAAAGGTTAATTTATTCATAAAGGTATGTTAGACCAATTCGATGTCATGTTTGTATGATAGCAGTATATGATGTTAACATAAAAATAACAATTAGCTTTGCTAAATACATACCTTACGCTCAAGAAGTCCTTTCAGTTAGGGCTGATCATAGCTGATGACATGTTGCCTATGATGTTAATGTTATGTCTATGTATCAATGCTGTGCTGCAAGAAAGGTTCTGTGTTATATTGCTTGCCAGAAGATATAAATCCCTTGATCGTGATGGTTTGTAAACAGAAGTTGTTTTACAGAAGTCGTAAATGCTGCAATGTGATATGATATTAACGTGACGGCTTAGCCCCAGCCAATGGAATTTTAAGATGCTCAATAACTATGGAGATACGGGCGACAAATTACAGGTAAAAATCAATAAAAGTAGCGCTAATTTGAAAGCGTCATCATTTGCGGTCTGTAAGGACTGAAATCATAATTAGAACTTGGACTCTAACCCACAAACGTCAGCTTCATTGCAAAGGTCAGAGCAGTTAGATTATGACATGCGACTGTATTTGATTTGTCCACATATTATAACAATTTATACAAGGTTAGCTATTTGTATGCAAAGGTTGAAAGCTACATTACTGACTGTTTTGTGTTAAATAAAACGATCATCGTCTTGGGTGAAGCCAAGTATGTGCAATTTCATCGAATTGGGCAATTCTTGGAACAGTTATGTTATCAGAAATCTGGGTAATTTTGTATGTAGAGCCATTATTTTAAAGTCTGACTTCATAAATGCTACTAAATATAATTAATACAACCGCTAATATGTTGTATATTTATATTGTTTACATTGGATTATATACTTTAAAATGACTTTATATATATATATATATATATATATATATATATATATATATATATATATATATATAGATACACCATCCAAACCAAACAAAAGAAAATACAAAAGAAAACAAGCAAAAACAGCAAAAATTCCTTGACTAAATTGATTTTGCATTTAAAGGTTTCTGTCTGTTGAATAATGCAGATGGAAATCATCAGTAGAAAAATCAATTTGTGTTCAAACGATAATCCTATGTTAAAAAAGCTCCGTGGGTTATAGGGCATAAGGGAATTTAACATAAGGCCGCCATTTTTGTGGTACCTGGTGTACAAGGAGAAATTAATATAACACTTGCGGGACAATGGGAAGTTAACATTAGGTTGCCATCTTAGTGGGTTTATAGCGACAAGAGGAAATGTAATGTTAAAAATATTCGTAGTTTTAACATGGTGGATGAGTTTATAGGGACAAGGGGAACTTAACATTAGGTCTCCATTTTTGTGGGACTTGGGGAATATGGGAAACCCTATGTTACAAATGTCCATACGTTTTAGAATTATGGGTCTATTTGGCTATAAATAACATTGCAATATTATCTGGTCTGCTTAGTGTTACGTGACTAGGCTCGTACAAAGTAACAAAGAAAACAGTGAAGCCAACAAGCTTTGTAAATTTAACAAAATAATTTATTTCCCTAGAAAACAAGGTAAAAATATGATAAAGGGCTTACGGTTTGTGAATATAATCCAAAAATTAATCCTAGAATTTAAAATTATAAGTCCTATCACTAAAAAGTTCTAATTGAATCCAAGTTCGAATCTCAATGAAGTTCCAAGATGGAAGGCGATGACGTCCTCTATAATCATTTTTGTGCTGATGTGTCAACAGTTCTTTGTTGAGTCACCAAGAATATAATTCCGGCTTTAGAATTCCGAATAATTTTTAGTAAATGTCTTTGTCCAAGAATTTCGATGAAGAAGAGTATTTTCCAGGGTAAATAAATTATTTTAAATAAAAAACTCAATTCAAATGGCAACAACAGGAATACCTTTCAGCCTCAAGGTATTATTTACAACTGACTCAGAAAAACTGAGATAGAGAATTAAACCTAACTAAAAAACGCCATTTCAGACCGGCGTGATGGTCACGTGGTCACTCACTACAAGTCAATTATCACGTAGGATAACTATAGCCTTAGCTAAGAATCTGATTCCCACACTGGAAATAAATTTAAAAATAAAACGTTGTTTATTCAGACTAACACATAGGCGAAGTATGACCTTGATTACAACCAATGATTTTCACTCATTGTTTACAAAATCGGAATCAAGATCAAGAACTAGGTCAGCTAAAAATACAATGTAGCTATCATTTTGCGTTCTAATCAGACTAAAAGAACTGAACTGAATTTTTCTAGAAAAATGTCAAATCCAGTGAATAAAGTTATTACAATAACATGTAATGAAATAAAAATAAAATAAAAGAGAATTTAAAACTAACACACAAGTAATTTAATTACATATACGTAACATTAGCCTCTAATGGGAATTTAACATTGATGCAATAATATTTGGTTTCAAATATGTCACTCTAGCATTAAAAAAATGGCACTCTGAGAGATTTGCATAAAACAGGAGAAGCAGCGATACTTACGCTAATTGTTGTATATTCTCTTAAAGTATAGTCACGATGCAATTTTCAAAATTACATCACAAGTCCATTTTTCATCTTCTGCTGTTTTTCTTCTTCCTTTTTGAATTTCTCAAGGAGAATGGGTTCTTCGTTTGCGTCAGTAAATATTCTAATGAGAATCCAAGATTCCATTGACGAAGAAAATACAAACAACATTGTCCACACAATAATGGAATCCTTATAATCGCATATTACTGAATTGCAAGAATACAGCTATAATACTGTATTCCTTTTATTTTCCTGTTCTAGATTTACTGGTGGTACTAAAATCGCCACCTACTGTCAAGTTTTTACTCAATTTTTTTTAAAGCCTGGCTCACCTAAAGCTAAATAAATAAAGATCGAGATTAGAACTGTCACTTATTTTTCATGTACAAATACCAAACATGAACATATTTACAAGATTTACATAAAACTAGGCTTTAAATGATACAGTACTGTATCAGTTTGCCATCTATACACACCGCGTTTCTGTGCTAATTAAATTAACTATAATGTACAAAAACACCATTTTGTTTTGGCATCGTTTCTAGAGATGCTGCTTTTAAGACAAGCAAGTGCAAGTGCAGAACATGGGAAATTAACGAAAACTAAAATGGTTCTTCTTATTATATTTATCACAATCTACTATCCAAAAACCCAACCCTATGGTGCATATTTAGCACTTTGAAAATACAAAGGTTTTTCATATTCTATTTTATAGACCCATATATTGTCTATCGGAAATATGCCGCCATTTTGAGGATTTGTTGCGACAAAGGGAAATGTAATTTTAACAAATGTTCATAGGTATAGCATGCGTGGAGACTGTAGATGATAGGAATTTAACATTGGGATTTCACTATGACCTCTAAAGGACGTTCAGCATAGTGGAGCTCTCTGGCCCTTAATGGGAAACGTAATGTTTAAAAGTCCACAGGTTAATGTACACTTTGACTAACCAAAATTACTACTCTATGGTCTTAAACTATATTACAGAAAGTAGCGAAAACCAACAAGTTTTGTAATTTTCAAGTATTAATTGTTTTCCTATAATATAAAGTGAACACTTAAAATTAACCTACAGTATGTGAATGAAGTCCTACATAGTCCTAAATATTCCTTCACAAGTCCAAAAATATCGAGTAATCCAATTGATTCCAAAGGTATTCCGAATAAAGTTCACTCGATGTGCTGATGTGCCAATAATCTTGATTTATCACAATGATATAATTCAAAATGTCTTCAAATGAACTCACAGTAACTCCAATACAGCCACTAAATCTGAAAGTCAGAGCACATTGTAATTCCAATGAATAAATGAAATCAATAAATCATGTCGTCTCAAACGATCACATCAAAATTATTCCTCTAAGACTCATGTTCATGGAAAAGAAATGATTTTCAGCAAATAATCTCTTATATAGATAACTAAGACGCAATAACAGAAACAGAGGGGGTTGAAATATTTATTCCAGAAGAATCTAAGCTTGTCAACAAGGTCAAATACTTTAACAGTCAGCCAATCAGGAACTAGGTTAACCTGGTGTTTTATGAAAACCCAAGACCTGAACTCAGACCACATCAGTCTGTTTGCTTGGATTAATACAGCTGCACTATTTGAAACTACGCATTGTGTTTAAAAATGACCTCTTCTTAAAGTTCTAATCCACGATCATAACGAAAATTAGTACTTAATATGTTATTTACTAAATCATGATAATTAACACACATAATATAGATATACATAACGCCAATATATATTGAAATGCTGTCCAGCATTCAGTGACATTCATGTTTTAAATTCTCATTTTCTACCTTCAAAACAACATATGTAACATAGTGAGGATACCTTCGATAAAAAAAGTCTGTTAGTGTATAAAATTTATGTTTGGCAAATTTGCAACACTTGAAACACACTGCCTAAATGAAGAATAAAATAAAAGTCTATCTCACTTGATATGGAACATTTTTGTGGCAAGATTTGCTGCAAATGAATTTATAAAATCGGCAGGACGACCAATGTAACGTAAGCCGAGGTTAATCAGTGCTGGGGCAGGCAAATATGTAACAATTGTAACAAAATGATCAATGAAATTTTCCTGATTTAATATGTAACAATTATAACAAAATGATCAATGAAATTTACACGATTTAATACTCACTATATCTGAAATATACTGCTGTCAGTAACACAAGTACAGGGTTATAATGAGAATCTTAAAATTATTACAGCCAAAATTCTAACACCCTTCACCCATGGGCTACTATACAGGGCGTAGAGACTTATGGAGGAGATAAGGTGGCTTTATTTGTTTATAAGTGAATTATATGGGATAGAATAAAGGTGTTTTAACTAGAAAATGTGGGGCGTTGAAAGTACATAGCTGGGTGCTAGTCAGTGAAAGCGTATGTTAAACTGATGCACGTTTAAAACCTACGTTTCCTGTTAGACCAGAGAGCCTCACAATGTTAAATTTCCGTTAGAAAGAGAGTGTAATTTCCATGTTAAGTTTCTATTTGAGTCTAGAGCGTCACTGTTTATGCTAGAGTGACCAAATATAGCTTCAGTGTTAAGTTCCCAACAGAGGCTAAACAAACCTCATAATGTTACAATGTTATATTTTCTACCAAACAGACCCATAATGTTAAACCTATTGACATTTTTAACATAGGATTTCGCCTTGTCACCATCATCCCACAAAAATGAAGGCTGATGTTATTTTCCCCTTACGGAAACTGCTTACATTACAATCCTCACTGTCGCTATAAACCAACAAAGACGGTGGCCTGATGTTAATTTTACATACTCTCCCCAAGTGACAGCAAATGGCGGCCTAATGTTAATTTACCCTCAGATCTATAACGATGTATATGCCTCTCATATATGCAGTCCAAGTATTCTAGATTTGTGAGCCGCCATTCAGTTTTATGTATATTATAATGTATATTATGTACTCACCATGCCAACTGGCTTTATACAATGAACTTCAGCAAAACCACGTTCTGGTGAGCAAACCTCACCATAATATGTGTGCTAATTGGTGTGCTAATTAGAAAACTTCCACTGTCTGATAAACTTTAAGGTAGCCAAATTATAATGTAGTTTTGTTTATGACAAGCGAGCAATATATGACTTCCATTTGCCACATCTCGATACTATTTCCACTTTCCGTCTCACCAAATACCCAATTAGGCGCTAAAAACTGACGCATAGCTTTAAACACGAAAAACATTAGTAGTATACTTAAACACTAGAGGCCTGATATTGCTCACCGTACATACATAACAGCTGACCATTTCACAAAGCAGGTTTATGTAATAGTGCACGAATAAATGCTATGCAAACTATCTCCAAGTTTTATATTATGTTGATATTTCTGATTTAAAACTTTTTTCTGAAGATGAAGGTATAGTTATTATGATATAAAGACATAATCCACGTTTAATAATCAAAATCAGGTCGCGAATATGGCTTGCAGAGTTTTAACAATTGCAAGATCACCTCATTAATATGCGTGGATCGCACTCATCCAATCCCCGAGAGGTCATGATGATATAAGGATATATTCCCAATTTGATCAAAATCAAATAAAATTCGAGCCCCTATACTGGTAACAAGGTCAGATGCAAAAGTATCTTATTAATATGCATTGACCTAGCTGCCCATTGAACCATATCATGGTGATATAAGTTGACACTTTACACTTGATCAAAATAGAATGAGAAATATGGCTTCCAGAGGGGTAACACGTCCAGCCAATCAGAAGCAAGATATCATTAGGCAGTTTGAATCTCGCTCATTATTGAACTGGTCTGAGATGATCATAAGGTAAGCATATATTCGAAGTTTGATCAAAATCAGATCAGAAATACGGCATCCTTAGTTTTAACAAGCCTAGAAAATCGGATACAAGAATATTTAATTAAGATGCGTTCATCTCAAGTATTATCGAATCTGTCCAAGAGCTTGATGACATAAACGTATATTGCAAGATGGCTGAATATCGTAACAGAAATACGGATTCAAAGGAGAAACAAACATAGTCAGTCAGATACAAGATCACATCATTAGGTGCGCATGGATCTCGCCATAATCGATCTCACCCGGGATCATGATGATATTATCGTAGTAATACGAGTTTGAATTGTAGATCAGTTCGAGCTGTCAGAATCAGAATATTTTGGATCATTAAGAGGCGCAAAGCTTCGAGTCATGCTCCAGATTTTCTGATGCTGACAACAAGACGTAATCTAGCAATCGAGATTGAATTACTCTGATAATGATAATTTTCTTATATGTTTATTAATTTTCAGATAATTTACTTAAATCACTAAGCTTTACTGAATCAGAAAAATAATAAAATAAAATAGAGACAAACAGTCATACATATAATAATATTGTTATAAAGGATATAAAATTTATACATTGTTTTTAAAAGTATTATTTTATACAATTTTATATAGTGCATTGGTACATTGGCATTGCTTTCTTTCAGAAATGTAATTCCTTTTGCATGCCAAGTGAGGCATTTCCTTTTGCATGCCAAGGGAGGCGATTCAGGTTTCATTAGATTCGTGTATCTTTTTTTTATCCTGTCATATATATATATATATATATATATATAATAACTTATATATATATATATATATATATACTCTACCTACTATATATATATATATATATATATATATATATATATATATATATATATATATATATAATTGTTATGATGATGCATATCATTTATGACATTACGTAATGACGTATTTGATATTTTAAAATAAAAAGACGTCATCCGTTTCTTTCAAAACATTTTGTGCCTGAAGAAGCATACATTAAATGCGAAACTAGCTGCACAGAATTATAGGCGTTTGTGTTGTTTTTTTTATCCCAATTCTAAACTTTACTGAAAAAGAAAATAAATTGCTCAACTTTTATCTTTTTAATACGAACATGGCAGTTTATGAAGTGCGTGAAACAGATTGCACTGATTGTTACTATGAACAATGTTAGTAACACGAATTCTTGGACGCATGGGTGGGGGGCAGCAGACCCATATCTGTCATTTACAGCTATTAAGAAGAATTCAAATGTTGCATCACAGAAGATTTAAATAGCCGAGTGTCTCTGAAAGTTTCTCTCCCCGGGGCCATGAAAAAGCGGTGAGGGAGGCTCAGATGTTAGACTTGGCATAGGAATGATAGCAATATCCTGACATTTATTTACAACGGAATTTGCGAAATTCTTGGATCTTGATGATGTGGATTTCTTACAGAAATGTAATTCCTTTTGCATGCCAAGTGAGGTTACGGCATTGTCGATCACGTTTTCCGGGAAACATCGAGGAAAAGGTAGTTCCAGCCTCGTTTGAGAGGATGGTGATACGGGATCAGAAAATGAAAGTATCGACTTCCAACTTGTAGAAATGACGGTAAAAGTCTGGTTCTTTCGTAAGTAAAAGATTGATAAAAACATATATCCCAAGTTTGATCAAAATCAGATGTGAAATACAGCTTCCAGAACGACACAGTTATATCAACATATAATATTTACTCTCTGATTTTAAATTTAACTATATTCTTGAGGTGTGAAATCATATTAAGAATGTGAGAAAACCCTGTGCATTGTCATATATTCGGATGTGAGGTGTGAAATCATATTACGAATCTGAGAAAACCCTATGCATTGTCATATATTCGGATGTGAGGTGTGAAATCATATTAAGTGTCTGAGAAAACCCTGTGCATTGTCATATATTCGGATGTGACAGATACTGATCCAGAATACTTACACTTACTTTTGTAAATTGAAACATTCAAAACTTTTTACCGAAACCACGTGGGTAATTGAGTTTCGTGTCAAAAGGGAAGTCGACCATTTCGTTAAAAATGAGAGACTACCATTGTACTAACTACACTTTCCATTTTGACTGATCCATTAAACTTAAAAACCTGAAAAAGAAAACACATGTGCATAATGCAAAAATTTAGATTGGGTCTTGCTTGAATGATAATAACAAAACAGGAGCACTAAATGTTTATTTCATGCTTCATACACAATTTAGGAATGTTTACACTATACGAAACGAAAATAAAGCAGGGCGACAAACCATTGAATTTCGCATTCCGCCTGAAAATAATAAAAAATATTGGCACAAAAAGGTAAATAATAAAAGTTTGGATTGCGAAATCTAATATAACTGGACTACCAGACTGGTAGCAAAGTCAGATAATCCAATGCAAGAGAACATAACTAATATGCGTGGATTTCGCTCAATATATAACTCCATCCGAGATCTTAATGAAATAAGTATATAGTGCAAGCTTGATTAAAATCGGATCAGAAATATGTCTTTCAGATTTTTGATAACGTTAGCCAATCAGGTACATGAGCACCTCATTAATATGCATCAATCTTGCTTGTTATCGAAGTCGACTGAAATTTTGATGACATACAACCTTATTTTAAACGTCTGATTGAAATCGGAGCAGAAATATGGACTCAAGAGTATTAATAAGCGATTGTTGTGTGGAGGCGCATTGCCGGAAGGAGCACGTGATAGAGAGTACCGGAAGTGTCGGAAGGACGGATCCGGAAGTGCCAAGAAAGCACGTTGTCAAGGTTACCGCAAGTACCAGAGAGAAACAACAGGCGGACAGGGATGGACGGATGAGTAACAGAAACAACATTGAAATGAAACACTCTCACTTAAGACCTTTAATTTCATATGAGGAAATGGTAATTGGCAACTGAGAATAAGTCATTGATTGTATTTGTTCGAAAGAAATTGCGATTGATCAATTTGTCGATCAAGTTATTGAATACATTTGATATATTTTATTAAATTATTATACCTTTCACCTTGAGTTGTTTATACATTTAGACCGTCGGCGTTGCTGACTGGGGGGCTCGAAGCTATTTTAATTTTAATTGTCCACACAAACTGCTGATGTCACAATAAACGCCTACCACGAGATCTTTACGTCTCGTCCCTCGTCTCCGATCCTTGGATGTCGACACTAACACTCACCCGGAAGCTTCCTGTGGAATTAGAAGGGACGTATATTCTTGTCTCCTTGCTCTAATCCCAAGAGAATTAACCACACTCTCACAGTCCTTTCATTAGAATAATGGAAAATAATTTAACAGGCCAACTCACGGACTCACATCTAAATATTCGATAGACTCTTTGTTCTATAATAATTGTGCAATAACAATAATATTATTAACGAGTTCTAATACATGCATGCACATCCATCATTGTTAATTTCTCGATATAGTTAACTATCATCACCAATAGCAATCATATGCATTTCATACCCTACGAATTATAAACAACACATACAAATATATAAATGCCTAATTATGTGTGCATTAATTCCAACAATGACTAACTCTGCATAATTCACAATCTATATATTCGTATACCGATAAACCAAGAACGAGTTCTAACACAATTCTTTAATACATTCAGCTGTGCATTACCATGCAACATAGTAGTAAATTGCACCATCCACTTCGATTCCAGTCTAACAAATCTACATACGTTAATCTTGCATGTTAATAATTCGCTATATTCTACATTACGATATGTTGATAATTCAGCTACACATGGAATATTCCATTTCTAATACCTTAAATGTACAGAATAATGTATGAATCTTATAGCACCTAATTATGAAAGTAAGACAAATTCGGGCGAAGACATGTTACCCCAAGAAGCCTTTGTTCGCAAATCTAAACCTAGAATTTCACTAGAATTCCTTCCGGCCTTTTAACGAGTGCACAACTCGGAGTACAGTCTAATACCTCTCAACATCTCTATGATCCACTTCTGGCGAGGTTCACACATTTACTGATTGAAAATTGGATTTAGTCCGAACATTAGCGGTTGCTTATTGAGACTCCGCCTTAGATTTGAATCTTTCTGTTTTGATTGGTTACGGTCTGGTCTCTTTGAAAACTGCCTTAGGTCATTTAAAACTTACATGCCACTCTTGGTTTTCCGTTTCCTCAAGCCCGAAATTCCTTCCAAGCGGACGTGACATCACTGACTGATAGCAAAACAAACATCGGAGTCTCTAACTCGTCGTCCAGGTTGTAGAATTCCGTTTGAATTTACCGTGAACGGGTCGTTGCGTAATTGTTAAACAACAAACAGGCGGTTTCTTTGCGTTCAGAATCGGGTCTATAGTCGTAACCTTGCATAATACGTATTGAACTTATCCCATGTGCTCTTAACTACGAATTAACTGTAAGAAGATATGTGTATACATGAAGCATGAAGCATAAGCAAATTTTCCCCTCAACGTGACAATGCTTTTATCTGAATTTTGTAATTTTTATTTGTGGCTGCAAATTGTAGTGATTATCGTTAGTATTATTTCGTACGAGCATATGTCTTATTGTATGATGCTGAAGAACGTAAAATTTAATACGATGTGTTAATAAATGTTTACGTATGTGTTAACATTTACTAATAATAAAATTGTTAGTAAATATGTTGACTAGATTCGGCGTTTTTTTTTTCCAAGGACAAACCGGTCAGGTATTATTTTAGAAGAATTGAATTAACTGCCATCGGATGGTTTAAATCATGTCAGTTCTTCTACGATGTTGGAAATTTGCGATTTGTCGCATAGGTAGTAGTGATAAATGTGTGTTTTAGCTTTATCGCCGATATATAAGTAGCTCGGACTGGACAGTTTTCTGATTGTTATTTCTTGTGTTCTTGTTGTAACATCAAGTCTGCAGACGTGTTTTATGTTGCATTTAGATATTAAGTGAAAGGAAAAAATTTGTTAGGATTATTCAGTAGAAATGGAAAGTGCTCATTGGACTATAAATTAATTCAAAGGATTTGTCAATTATTTAAAGAAGTTCTGGACAACGCCATTGTGACAACGTCAAGATTCTTGGCGGACCAGTAGATATCCAGTTCTGAAATTAATACGGAACTTTTAATTCTTTTTGACTTTAATAGAATTTTTCTAGATTATTTTCGATTCACTTCATAACTCTCACATTCTTATTTATAACGTTAATAATTAAATTATTTGTTAAGTTTAATTAAACTTGCTGGTTTTGATTCTATCTGTTACTTAGTTTATGACCATAGAATCGTAACAATACGCACCAAATCAACAGAATCTGATTCACTAAAAGATTCTCGAACAATTAAATCGTAAAAGTCCCAGGTTTTTTTATGCTAGCCACTTTTGTGACTTTGTACTAAAAGCGAATAATGTTTATGACCATACATTTATAATGTATTTGCATTGCATAACATTGTAAACAGACTTACAGTTGAACACTGAAATATTTTGCGACTGCAATCGCCATAACAGAAATATGAGAAATTAGTCTTTGCCATATTGCTATCATCTCAAAAAGGATAAAAATAGCTGTGCATCGCATTATAGAAAAGACACTATTGTTATATGTATTTAATTTAATTGTTTGTTTGTTAGTTTCAATTTTTTATTCCATTACATGCTGTTGTAATGTAACATTGTTTACTGGACTTGACCTTGTCCAGAATTGAGTTTAGTTCTGTTTGACCTGATTGACCTTTTTATATATATTTTTTTCATTTCATTGATGTAAACAACTAATAATAGCTTCATTATTCTCTATGGGTATGAGCTCATTGACCAAATTATTATTCAGGTAAACATGTTGAATTGGGTGAGGGTTTTGGTGATTCAAAGTGAATTTTATAGGATATTATGTTTAAAATAGACAAGGCTCATTAAATCATGCAAGAAAGTTATTTTCCATTAGGTAATGGTTGTTTTTAGAAAATGTTAATTTGTGACCTGAGGTCAAACAGAGAACTATATTATTTTGTGATTGTGAAGATTTTACCAGTTGTGCTTTAACATCTGACACTTTAAGTTATATTATGTTGTGACCAGTTTGGGCTGAAGTTTATTTTCTTCAAATTATTGAATTCAGGTGATTATTTTCTCCGGAAATACAAAGAACTCTGACAAAATTCTTGGATAAAGACATTCATTAGAATTTATACTGAATTTAAACCTAGAATAATATTTCTGTGATTCAGCAAGAGACTGTTGACACATCAGTACAACGCAGGCTATAACAGACACGTCATCGCCTTCAATTTTAAATCTCCTCGGGACTTGAACTGAGTTTTGTTCAGGACATTTTATTACTTTATTACTAGGACTGGTGTCTTTAATTCTTGGATTATTTTTGGATTTAATTCGCACTACCGTAAGTTCTTTTTTCTTATTTTTCACTTTGTATTCTAGGGAAATAAATTATTTGTTAAATTTTACAAAGCTTGTTGTCTTCACTCTTTTCTGTTACTTATTTTAAGAGCACAGACTCGTAAAAGAAACCTGGGCGCTCGTCCTTGGGATACGAATTTTGCTAAAATATTTCAGAAAACATTGTTTTTGAAATTTAAATTCCCCTAGCTACGGAATGTTTTAAAATCCCAAGCATTATCTCACATTTTAGAAATCTTTAGTGAAATCAGCAAGCCTTTTACAATGTCATAAAAAGTGGAGATCTTTATTTCAAATCTACCCAGGAGCAGTTAGACTGTTTGAAAAAAGATGAATTGCTTCAGCTTGCCAGAAAATATGATCTTTCTGAGGCAAAGGCTTCTTTAACGAGGCAAGAAATAAAAAATATTTTGGTCCAATATTTGGTGGAAAAGAATGTTTGGATAAAAGTTCTCTGGTTTTGATCAGTAAGTCTGTATCAGACTCTAACATAAAAGTAAAAGAATTAAAATTAAAATAATAGATGGAATTAGAGTTAAGAAGGCTTGAATTTGAGAAAGATAAAAAGGAACAACAAATGCAAATGCAATTGGAGAAAGAGGAGAAACAAATGCAAATGCAATTAGATAAGGAGGAAAGAGAGACGAAAATGCAACTGGAGAAAGAGGAGAAGCAAATGCAGTTAGATAAGGAGGACAGAGAGTGAACAATGCTGTTGGAGAAAGAGGAGAGAGAGAAACAAATGCAGTTACAGAAAGAAGAGAAACAAATGCAATTGCAATTGGAGAAAGAGGAGAGAGAGACACACACAGATGCAAATGCAAACGCGAAAAGAAAAGGAATAAAGGGAATATCAATTTAGATTAAGAGAATTAGAGCTGGCAAGTGAAAGGCACATCCCCACTTTACATACAGATTCAAGTTTTGATGTTACTAAGAATATTAGGTTAGTGCCCCCTTTTAGAGAAAAAGAAGTAGACAAACATTTTCCACATTTTGAACAAATTGCTGAAAATTCGAAATGGACTCTATTATTACAGAGTGCACCTTTCGGCAAAGCCCGAGATATCTATGCTTCCCTACCGGTACAGCAAAGTGCTGACTATGATCTGGTGAACGAATGCATCTTAAAGGGTTATGAGTTAGTCCCTGAGGCTTATCGGCAAAAATTCAGGAACTATAAAAAAGAAGCTGGACAGACTCATGTCGAATTCGCAAGAGAAAAAAGAGCAGTTATTTGATAGGTGGTGCTTAGCCAAGAAAGTTGATCAAGATTACAAAATTCTCAGACAACTCGTTATTACTTGAAGAGTTCAAGAACTGTGTCCATAGTGACATTAAGACTTATCGTGTTAAGCATAAGGTCGAAACTTTAGAAAATGCTGCTCATACTGCTGACAAGTATTCCTTAGCTCATAAAGTTTCTTTTGTACGTAAGTCTTCCACTCAGCAGTCTTCTGTTAAAAAGTATTTCAGCCTAATACGAGCCTTTCTAAATTTCAATCTGACACAACTTTTAAAAATCAAGTTTCTAATAAGATTGATCAGAAATCATTATCTCTTCCTACTTGTACCTGTTGCAAGAAGAAATGACACGTCATTTCTGATTGCTACAAATTGAAACATAAGCATCAGAATCAAGACAGACCTATTCCAAATGCTCTTATTTTTAAGAGGTCAAGGTCATGGTCATGTATTGAATGCATTACATTTGCCAGGTCTAATAATCCCCAGTCTTATTTTATTATGGAGAATTATGAACCATTCATGTCGAAGGGTTCTATATCACTCATGGGTGATTCGGCCAATCCCATCCCTATTAAAATTTTAAGGGACACAGGAGCTTCTCAGAGTCTTTTATTATCAGGTACTTTGCCTTTCTCTGAGAAGTCTTCTTTTAATGAGAGTGTTCTTATTCAGGGAGTAGAGTGCGGCTTTGTTAATGTTCCTCTCCATTGTGTAAAGTTGTCATCAGACTTAGTCTCAGGACCCGTGACAGTCCGAACAGTGTCTTCTTTACCCATTGAGGGCATTCATTTTATTACTACCAAATGGTCTAGCTGGAGACAAGGTTGTGGTTAATCCACTTGTAACTGACAAGCCTTGTTTGGATCAGAAAGTTAATCCTATTGATAAAGAATTCCCTGATTTATACCCAGTTTGTGCAGCTACCAGAGCTATGGCAAAGAAACCTCTTGAGAATGATGTTGATCAGGAAAGTACTTCTTTAGCTGACACATGTATTGGTCAGGCTTTTGATGAGGCCACTTTCACTCCTAGTTTGAATCAATCAAAAGGTATTGATCACAGTGATCCTCTTTTAACTACTCATTCCCTTTATTCTAATCAGAGTGACAAACGACAATCACTTGTCGTCTAACAGGAAAAGATCCTGAGATCTCCTGTTTGTTTCAAAGGGCAATTAGTGAAACTGAAGCCACAGAAGCACCTGTTTGTTATTTCATTAAAAATGGGATTCTTATGAGAAAATGGAGACCTCCCAAGGTACCTACTAGTGACGAGTGGTCAGTGAACTATCAAATTGTAGTTCCAAAATCGTACAGACAGGAAATTCTTAGTCTGGCCCATGAAACTCCTTTGGCTGGTCATTTAGGGATTAATAAGACTTATCACAAGATCTTGACTCACTTCTATTGGCCAAAAATCAAAAGCGATGTTTGTAAATACTGCAGATCTTGTCATACTTGTCAAATGGTAGGAAAACCCAATCAGAAGATATCTAAGGCTCATCTGCAACCTATTCCTGCATTTGATGAACCATTTAGCAGAATAGTGGTAGATTGTGTCGATCTCTTACCTAAGAACAAGTCAGGTAACCAATATTTGTTGACCATAATGTGTGTGTCAACAAGATTCTCAGAGGTAAATCCTTTGAGGAATATTAAAACTAAAACAATTGTTTAAGCTTTGATAAAGTTTTATTTACTAAGTTTGACCTTCCCAAATCTGTCCAATCTGATCAAGGTCAAATTTTATGTCTGGAATTTTCCAGCATGTTATGCTTGAATTTGGCATCCTGCAATTCAAGTCAAAAGTGAAATTATGGTTTGACAGAACTACAATGGAGAGAACTTTTGAGTCAGGTGATAGTGTTCATTCTCTCTTGCTCATTCTTCAAAATTCTCTTCACATTAGGTATTACGGCCCTTACAAAGTTAAGAAGAAAATGAATGAGTTAAATTATCGTAATAGTACTTCTGGGATGTAAATAAATTAATGGAGTACCAGTATGTTGAGAGAGATAGCCAGGTTAATCATGCAATTATTTTAGTTATGAGGATTTAAGCGAAGGAATACAATCGGACTCTATTGATTTTGATGTAACAAATCTTCGGAATTCAGAAATTATGAATAATCTAGACCATAAACTTTTACAGTTGCAACAACAAGAAAGGAATGAACTTAAACAGTTATTATTTGAATATGAGCATTTATTTCCAGATGTTCTTGAAGAACAAACAAAATCTACTATGACATTGAAATTGTAAATTCCAAACCTGTGAAACAACACCCGGACAGGATGAACCCTCTCAAACATTAATGTTTGAAAAAGGAAATTCAGTATTTGCTGGAAAATGATTTCATAGAACCGAGTAAATGTGATTGGAGTTCACCATGTATACTTGTTCCGAAACCACATAATACCTTCCTCATATGCACTGATTATAGAAAGGTGAACAGTGTGACTAAAACAGATTCATTTCCATTACCAAGAATCGATGACTGCATTGATAAAATTATGATGGATTTTGGCGAATTCCACTGACGGAAAGGGCAAAAAAAATTTCGGCATTCGTGACTCCAGATGGACTTTATCAATATAAAGTGATGCCGTTTGGGATGAAGGGTTCGCATGGTACTTTTCAATATTTAATGAACATGATTACATCTGGTCTAGATAATTGTGATGCTTACATCGATGATGTCATCATCTACAATGACATCTGGTAAGAACATTTAGCAACAATTCGGAAATTCTTTAACAGACTCACTGATGCAAGTTTGACAATTAATTTATTCAAAAGCGAGTTTTTCCGTACTTGTGTAACATTTCTAGGACATATCGCGGGACATGGACAAGTTAAACCTACAGATGCTAAGGTCAAGGCTATCTCTGAATTCCCTGTGCCTATCAGTAAAAAGCAGCTGATGCGATTTTTGGGTATGGCTGTATACTATCGGAAATGTTGTTCCAATGTTTCTAATATTGCTGAACCCCTGACAAATTTATTGAGCAAGAAAACCAAGTTTCATTGGTCTGAAATATGTCAGGAGGCTTTTGAGAAGTTAAAGGCCATTCTTAAGAGTGCACCAGTTCTTACAGCTCCAAATTTCAGTCAGTCGTTTACACTGTGTGTTGATGCAAGTGATGTTGGGGTTGGATCAGTATTGATTCAAGAAGATAAAAATGGTTTTGATCATCCAGTGTGCTATTTTTCTAAGAAATTAAATAAGCACCAGAGAAATTATTCCACAATCGAGAAGGAATGTTTGGCTTTGATATTGACATTACAACACTTTGAAGTTTACATTAGTTTAACTCCTTCTCCGGTTGTTGTGTTTAGTGATCACAACCCACTTACTTTCATCGGCATGATGAAAAACAAAATCAGAGATTATTAAGGTCGAGATTGTTGTTACAGGAATATAACCTTGATATCAGGCACATCAAGGTAAAGGACGATTTAATAGCAGATGCAATTTCCCGTGTATAGAAATATTATTTCATGTACACTTTGAATAATTGATAAGTTTTCTTATGTAATTTTATTTTACCTCATGCGTTACGAATATGTAATTAAATTACTTGTGTGTTAGTTTTTAATTTTTTTTAAAAATTTGTTTCTTTCATTACATTCCTTCTCGATTGCTGAGTAATTTCTTTGGTGCTTATTTAATTTCTTAGAGAAATAGCACACTGGGTGATCAACACCATTTCTATCTTCTTGAATCAATACTGTTCCAACCCCAACATCACCTGCATCAATAGATAATTTACAAGATTGATTGAAATTTGGAGCTGTGAGAACCGGAGCACTTTTGAGTATGACTTTTAACCTATCAAAAACCTCCCGACATTTTTCAGTCCAAAGAAACTTGTTCTTCTTACTCAACAAGTTTGTCAGGGCTTCAGCAATATTAGAAAAATTTGAACAAAATTTTCGATAGTATCCGGCCATACCCAAAAATCGCAGCAGTTGCTTTTTACTGACAGGCACAGGGAAATCAGAGATAGCCTTGACCTTAGCATCTATAGGTTTAACTTGACCATGTCCCACAATATGTCCTAGAAAAGTTACACAAGCACGGCAAAACTCACTTTTAGATACACTGATTGTCAAATTTGCATCAGTGAGTCATTCAAAGAATTTTGGAATCGTGGCTAGAAGTTCTTTGCAGGTGTCGTTGTAGATGACGACATCATCAATATAAGCATCACAATTATCTAGACCAGAGGTAATCATATTCATCAAGCCAAAATCCTTTCAGAAGGTCAAATTTGGTGACGTACTTGGCATTTCCAATTTTATTAATACAGTCATCGATTCTTGGTAATGGAAATGAATCTGTTTTTGTCACACTGTTCATCTTCCTATAATCAGTGCACATACGGAAAGTTTTATCTGGTTTCGGAACAAGTATACATGGTGAACTCCAATCACTTTTACTGGGCTCCATGAAATCGTTCTTCAGCAAATACTGAATTTCCTTATTTAATTATTCCTTTTTGAGAGGGTTCATCCTGTATGGGTGTTGTTTCACAAGTTTTGAATCTACAATTTCAACGTCATCAGAAATTGTTTTTGTCCTCGTAGGAATATCTGGAAACAAGTTCTCATCATATTCGAATAATAACTGTTTAAGTTCATTCCTTTCTTGTTGTTGCAAATGAAAAAGTTCCTGGTCCAGATTTTTCATAATGTTCGAATTCCGAAGATTTGTTGCTTCAGAATCAACAGTGTGTGATTGAATTTCTTCACTTAAATCCTCAGTTTGTGGGACATGTACAACTAAATTAATCGCATGATTTACTTGGCTATCTCTTTCAATATACTAGTATATAGACATCATTACCTTCCTACAAAAGTCAGAAATAAAATACCACTTTTCAAATACCTTAGACTTTAATTACAATGTAACAATAATTTGAAAACACATTTAAAGCTGTAGATGAAGACAAGAATTACTTGAGAGTAAGGAAAACATGGACTAGTGCACAATCACAATACAATATTTTGACAAATAAGGATGCATGAAGTTGCTATGATGTCATGACATATTTAGCGCATAAGAAGATAATCCGATTTCAATATGACCTTAAGGATCTTCCTGTACCAAAGTATAATTAAAAAGCTATTCCAACCTTAGCAAAAGTTTTTTTCTTGTAAATTATTTTCATTATGTATTCTCTCTTTTCCACAGGTCTTCATTGTTTAATGGTCGATTAAAATTAAGTTATAAATTTAATAATTTGATGAAGATTTGTTTCTGACAGAATTATATTTTTGCATATCACCGATGCATGTACTCCGTGGTACCTACCACTGAATTCTAACGTGGTTTTGTTGGCTGACTTCGTTTGTCTATGGCTTCTCAAAATTAGCTAATCATCTAACGTACACAAGGTTCCATGGTAAATACCAATAAGTTCTTACAGCCATTATCTATCACCAGGATATATGACAATTATATTCTCGTCTAAAAGCCATTTCCTGTTGTAAGTGTTATTTTACATAAATGTTTGAGCAGCAGAGAGGGTGAACCCTACAACTTTGTAGAGACCTTATTTTTGAAAATTAAGGGTTCCTACGAAGGCTGAAAAAAAAATAAGTTTTTGCCTTAATAATGAAAAATTCTTTAATTGACCAGATTTTTTTCACAATCTGGTCACATACGTATGTCATTCACCCTCTCTGCTGCTATGATTTTTATCCAAAAATTATATCAAGTCCATTACGATATCTTGACCTAGGATCATGTAAATTTATTGTTACAAAACCAAATGGAGCAGTTTGTGCTTTTGAAAAGAAATTTTTAAATTTATTCATGTCCATGTCGCCTGAACACCAAGTATAATAAATATTCTGCAGCGTATGATTATCTACTCCGTTGAACACAACTAAAATGTTACAGTTGTCTCTGATTACTTTTGGAATTTGTGTATATCTCTGTGTAACATAAATCACGTCTGTATTTTTATGTCTACCTCGTGAAAATATTCTAGCTGGATTTGATTGTTTGTCCAACATAACATCATCATACACTACTAAATTATTAATGAATCCATGAGGGCCAGTGGCCCTGAGATCATCTACAGATGGCGCTTCATCAATATCAGTAATAAAGTCTATGACATTGTCTTCATGTAACGATTTTGCGTTTTCATTAAGATCATTAAGTACTTCGTAACATCGTTGATCATCTACAGATGGTGCTACTAAATATAATTTATCCTACTTCAGCCATCGCATTATTAGATTAAGCAGTAATTGCGTCTTCCCACTTCCAGATGGGCCTATTATAATCATTCTGATAGAATTCGGAAGCGCTGGATGGTGCTTTACTGGCTCTTGTTTTCGTGTCGCAGAAAGTCAATTATATCCATATAATAAATAATATGAGTCTATATTGTGTTCGATGCAGAGCACCTACCGATACTACTGAATTAACGACAGTAACAACAAAAAATAAAAGACGTGCACTTACAGGCAAGTGTGTGAAATGTGGTACCAAGAAATATAAATTTGTCTCCATGACTAAGTCAGGAACAAAGACAGGTGGTGATATAGCCGCTTTATTAGGAAAATTACCAGGAACTCCATGGGCTAAATATCCCGGTGAGAAACATTTACCCGGATATAATTATTGTGGCCCAGGAACTCGTCTCGATATCCGACTCGATGATCAAGATCAACCAAGGCCCGGAGAGTATCCAGTAAATAAGATTGATCAAGCATGTCACGTTCATGATGTCGCGTATAAAAGTAAGGATTTGCAACACCGACATCTCGCGGATGTGAAATTGATTCACGCGTTAAATTCTATACCTAATAAATCTCTCAGAGAAAAATTAGCTAGTTTTCTAGTAAAAACTGCTATGAAAGGTAAACTAGTGTTAGGGGCTGGTAATTAATTATATAACTATCATAATGGAATCTGTTTATTATTCCCCGAGAGGATTTTGGAGAGGTAAAGCAGCGTTTAGTAAACTCGCCGAAGCAGCAAAAGTTCCACGTAATGTCGCTGCATCATGGTTAGCACGACAGGCAATATGGCAAATCTTCCTAAGTCCACCTAAAAGAATTCATTACGCGCATTTTGATGTTAGTGTCCCTAATGAAGTTCATCAAGCAGATATTTTGTTTTTACAACACGATACTATTAAAACACGTGGACGAAAATCACGCACGTACAAATAC
Organism: Megalonaias nervosa; assembly: GCA_016617855.1. Taxonomy (NCBI): domain Eukaryota; kingdom Metazoa; phylum Mollusca; class Bivalvia; order Unionida; family Unionidae; genus Megalonaias; species Megalonaias nervosa. Next base: position 2,932 of record JAECUM010044660.1, on the reverse strand, counting down.
GCGTTAACTGTCGTTGATATTGCTAGTAGATATAAAGAAGCGGAGCCATTATCAACGAAAACAGCATCCGAAGTTGCATCAGCGTTCGAACGAATTTATCATCGAGGTGGTCTACGATGGCCAAAACTACTACAGGTTGATCCCGGTAAAGAATTTCTTGGAGTAGTATCATCGTTGATGAAGAAACATAATGTTAAAATCAGACGAGGACATACTGAAATTCATCGTGATCAGGCAATCGTTGAACGATTTAATAGAACACTTGCCGAGCGGTTATTCGGATATCAATACGCAAAGGAAATATCTACTGACTTCAAAGATAGATCTCGTGAATGGGTTGCAAGATTACCGAGTGTGATAGTTGCGTTGAATAATGAAATTACTCGTGCAACTTCCATGAAACCTTCTAATGCGATCAAAAAAAAAATATATACCCAATGGCTACGGACGACGTGAATCTTTCTCTCAACCAGTATTAGGTAATGTAACTGTAAGACATATATATGAACCCGGCGAACTTGAAGGCGGTAAAAAAGAGCAACCGATCCTATTTGGAGCGTGATTACACATAAAATTTCTAGCGTGGTTAGATCCACTGGAAGACCTGCCATATACAGACTAGATTCTACTGCCCCTCAGCGTGGATTTGTACGTGAACAATTACAAGTAATTCCTGAGGATACGCAATTACCACCAAGCTCAATTTTGTAAACGTCCAGAGTCTCGACGTCGATTACACTCAAGACAAGTCAGCATCACATTATCACGTATATGACCAAGATCACTATTAATTCTGTCTACGGTAAATTGTCTTGGATTCGAATACTGCCATGACATATTACAGTTGCAACTTGCGCAATGATTATTTTGTAGTTGTTTTAGTTTTATAATAAATTCAGTATCAATATCAAAGTCACGATTATTTTTTTTTGTCACACTGCTTATAACCAGATAGTTTTTTTCTTATTACGTCATTATTATCAGTTTGATCATTATTTTCTATAAAATTCATAATAACCCTATGTAGTTGAGATATTCTCCTGACTCGAGATACGGCGAGATATACTAAATTTGACCACTCGATCCTATCATCTACAATCCAGATTTTAGTATCAGTTATAGTTAATCCCTGTGACGAGTGAATCGTTATAGCGTATCCTAACGTCCACGGCGATTTATTCATATTCAGCGCATTCTCAACGACATTAATATCGACTAAAACAATGTCATTCAGTACAAGATTCTGTACCCTTGGTGGAACCAAGGCACCTGGTATTTCAACTTCATTATTCTGTCGTCGAGTATCTGCTGGGCGATAACATAATGGTACAGGTAACGTTAGAAACTTTTCTTTATGTAACGTAAATAATTTATCCTGTAGTTCATCACGAACTATCTTTCTACTCGCGACTATTAAATCAGCGGGATTCCATAAAGTCCAAAATTCATTCATAGAAGTCTCTGGAATTACTCCTCGCATTATCTCACATTGTACTCTGTCTGGCTGAAGCCTGATTAATCTTTTAAATTCCTTCAGCGGTTCATCAATAGCTCTATGGTCTTTATGTATTTCTTCATAATAATTTACGTTATTCTTTAGCCATTCATGTGGAGACTGTCCAACAAAGGGTGGTGGTTGACCATGATCGCCGCACATAATCACAGCAGTATTCTTTGTCAATAACCATTCAAGAAATGTTTTTAGTGTTTCTAACGACACCGTGCATATCTCGTCCCATATAATATATTTAGGTACATATTTCTCACCCATCCGCGATGGAGTCCACGTGTCTCCGCACCATCTAAAGAAACTGTGATATGTACACGATTTTACTCCTCGTTGTTTTATTTCTCTAGCAAGTTTATGTGTAGGTGTCAAAACAATTATATCCGAATTATTATTTATAAATAAATTAATTACACGAGTTGTTTTACCTGAACCACCACACCCATTAAGATAAACGGTCTTATGTCTAGATACAGGATCGTACACAGATGGTGCAGATGACTTTAATATTTGCAGATTCAGAATAACTAAATATATTTTCTTGTTTTATTCTCCATGTCCCCCATTCACCATTACCGAGTTTTAATAAATCTTTATATTTTTTATGTACATAAAATGAATCCGTAGCGACTCTGACAGCGTGATGGGGAAATTTATTTATCATCGATAGTAGGTTTATCGAAACATAAGCTAACATCGAAGATCTTAAATGAGTAAATTGTGGTGAGTCGCCATCAAGGTGGCTCACAATGGTACCTAGTTTTGTTCCATCTGATAAATAAGCATTACATCGGTTTATAAACGTATTTTTCTCAGTTGTATCAGCGATTATAAAATCTAGTTCAGCGTCGTCCATAATCAATCTTTTACACGCTCGTTTATAATCGTATGAATCACCTTGAGTAAATTTACCGATTATCTTTCTACCGAGATCTTTTGTAAATTTCTCATCGTATTCGTTTCTGCATTTATTTATTTTAATAATATGATCTTCATCAATATCAGGGAATTCTTTTCTGGTATTATCAATATTAAATCTGTTCGGTTCTGGTAACCAGACTTGTTTCTGTGAATTATACGATATAATCGCTTCAGTTACTCTCAACGATATTAAAAATCCAACATCAAGCATATATCGCAATAGTACTATCGGAACCCAACATTTTTCTGAAAAATGTCTTCCAAACCAAGCATAAGTAATCGGATGGAAATTTTCTGCAAACTCGAATGATTCTACATGAGCAAATCCGGTTAAATCAAAATCTGGTAAATGTCCGTTTATCACAACCCTGGTCATCTCGTGTGATGGATGTCCGAATCTCTTAAAGTATTCAGAACATTCTCCGTATCCAAGAAAACTTCCAGGATAACATGCTACCATATCGACGGATATAACGTCACTATAGTTGTATTTAGTATTCCATA
>JAECUM010044659.1:0-14416 GCA_016617855.1 Megalonaias nervosa | reverse complement strand
TATAAAGATAGATATATGGACGCATATAAGCTTAAATATGAAAGCAATTGCCCCTTATGTATAAACAGATACTTTTGTTTGTGCTTTCTGTTTGTGTTAAAGGCAGTTAAAAACGAAACGTAACTGGCTACAAAATGGCAATTGGTCAGGCGGGTAACGAACTCCCGACAAGTGGATTACGAGTTGGATGCTCTACTAAATTAGTTTCTGCGTATTTCTAAAACTAGGTAAATAGACAAAGAGAGATAGGCGAGATAAAGAGTAAAGGGAACACGTCAAATGCTTCGAAATGTAGAGATAACGCGAATCATTTAAATACGTACATTTTGCTTGATGGTGGAACAAGTCTGAAAAAGAGATGAATGTATAACAACATTTGTAAATTCTCGCAATGAAATGGGGACTGTATGGATTTCATCACGACTATTGAATGTCCAATGACATACTAATTTTAGTTTGCTACATCGGTGGATAATGCAAGTTCTCGACAAGCATCAAATTAAAGAGAGCCTGTACTCTTCTGCTAATTCAATTGCTTGCGATCAATAAAAGGAAAAGGCTAGACTTTTGTAACACGATGTAACTGGGAAAGGCTAGTGTACATCACAGGAACACTGAAGTCCGTCATCAGACTTCAGACTCATTTCCGGCATGTGACACATTCTGTTTTCTTAAGTCGTTCATTGTCACTTAAATTCCTAAATGTTATTATAGTTTAACATGGAGAAAATGTTAAATGTGATAGCAATAAATTAATGAAGTTAGCAGTACATACTTAGTTTAACTATTAAGTATTATATTGTCATAATTCAGTTTTCAATCGCAATGTACATGCGTCAGGATACAACACTGCTTATTCGCAAGATAGTTCTGACTCGTTGTCGAATATCTAGATCCTTATTTCGGGCATGCGTCATTCGGAACAATAAACTAGCATATTTGATATAAAAATGCGAATCACTACATTTCATTAGGCGCCTTCTTTGTTTGAATACATGCTGCTACTAGCGATGTCATTTCAAATTTTAGAAAGCCAATTTTAAAAATTATTTAGTAGCAATGCCATTTTTAAGGCAGTTATTATACCAGCAATACAGCTTGTATTTCAAACTAAACCATTATTTTAGTCAGGGTTTAATCAAAGGTCATGGATTTTAACTGAAGTATATAAATGCAAAATTTCAAAACTTAACTATGAAGATTGTTTACCTCAGAAACTTTAAGTTGTATCACTTGTATAAAATGTTAATAATGATTGCTGATTAATAAGTAACAACAGAAATCACTCAAGGATTGTTGAAGTGCCAGAACACGTTACAGGTTTGGGAACAAGTCTTATGCAAACAGTAATAGTCTCAATCACAAAAAGTATCATTATTTTAACTGAACTTCCAAATTTTAGTTTGTTTTATACATCTGAAAGTGTATTTCTGTAACACTGGCCCAAAAGTTGGTTTGCAGACTTCAGGTTCATTTACAGATGTTAAAGTGATATTAATGTGATCGCAAAAGTATCAGTGATAACTTAATTTTTGTTGTTGTTTTTCTTTTCATGTTTTCAATTGATAAAATATTATTCAGGATATATGTCTACAATTATTGCACAGCTAAGAAATACTATAAAGTAACAACGCTTTGGTGGTATTTCGTTTAACCCATGTCAAGCCTTATTTCATATGGAATAAATGTCGTTGAATTGTTAAAATGAACCTAATCACATGTCTCAAAACAATACAATGATTTCAAGCTACATTTAATTTCGTGGATTTATAAAACACAGTGAAATATATAAACGACATTGTCTTATTCTATAGTATGGTTTCAAAGCAAAAATATGGTTTTAATTACCACACCCCTCTCAAAGTTATGGAACTACACACCGGTCGTATTTGGATAGATACCTTATCTAGAGCCGGGCTTGTGTACTTTGTCAAATTTGTCAACCACTGACATAAATCTTCGCGTTTGTGCGCTTCATAAGATTCTACTATGCCTCTGTGTTGAAAGTATTAGCTGGGAGTACGTATGAAAAATTAATCTTATCTTAGATTCCTACATGAAGAAGTAAAACAATATTTTGAGAAGATGTTTTGTTCAAATAAAAAGAATTAAACGAGAGAAAGAATAAGTCTTTATTGAAGATACCCCTTTCACTGCAATGAAATAACAATAACCTTTCCAATATAGGCAATATCTACATCTTCAAACATTGATAATAGCAGACGATAAGGACACTTATCGTGGCAGAGGCAAAGGTCAAACTCCAGTATATATGCAAGCAATCAACGATTTGTGATATTATAATTCCAGCTTTTCTCATATCCCTGATTGGGAGGAATGCCTCCATAACTATTCATAGACGAAAGATGAAATTATCCTGCTCAAATTTGTAAATTGTTTAATAGATTAAACCATTGAAATATGTCCGTCTTCGTTGTCTTATCTCCGCTTAAGATTGACGATGTTTTGCACTTATTTTAATAAAATCAGTAAAATATTACGCTGCCTGTTTAAGAAATAAATTCAAAAAGCAACTACAATATTTTGCACAAAATTGAAGGAAATAGAAAACTCCAGCAGTTCCTGTTGTAAATTAGGCTTTTCTTATGAGTAAATATTGTATCGGAGCATTCAATATAATGGAAACAAGTTAGCTACAGTATACAAGTTCCGTTAGTGTGTGCGATGGAATAGAATTAAACTTCCATTAAGTGGATGGAATGAGCGCCTAATTGTTTGTAATTACACTTTTGCAAAATAGACTAATGTCTTTCAAAGAAATTTTTTCAAATGGCTTTCCGATTTTCATTCCTTGCACACAGGAATAACCAGGTAATTGTGTCACCTAAAAGTAATCAAACATGCCTTGGAGAACTAATTGAATAATTAATATTATATCACCTTTTATTCCAGGTAAGACTCTGTCCTGGCGTGAACACAGATGAATGGAGAATAAATGATGGTCTTTAAAGCATGAATGACTGTTCGAGCCTAAGGTTGTCTAAGTGCCCTTGCCTGACCCAGTGGTCAAGGCATTGGTAGTGCACAAATATTGTACTCATGCTACTGTGTAAAGCATACAAAATATGTAAACCTGATATAATATTGATAACGTTTTCTGAAACATGCACTGATTTAGCGTACACTCTCTTCACTAACTGAAGGTATTACAGATATAGGTGATATATTTACGACTGTAGGTATCCTGTTGCAGATTCATTTGCAAAATATACAAGTTTGCATGTAGATAGGTTTGTAAAATTTAATCTTTTATTACATTACATCGATATGGGTTTATCTTCAGAAAAACATCTAACCTGTGCGGGAATGCATCTTCTATTGGAGTCAAGATGCATGTGTATGTGCGTGTGAGAGAGGTACAGAGAACGAGTGGCGGATTGAATCAAAATGAGTGTAGTTTATACATTTCTCTCAGTGTTTTAGTATGTAGAGACATTATACATATTGTGACGGGGGGTTACATTTTCTATTAGAGCCTAGATTCGCGCGCCTGTGAGTATGTGTGTATGGGGGGAGGTATCAAAATTGGTGTAATTTACAGCTTTCTCTCTGTCTTCAAATATCTAAACAACATTGTTTATACTATGTTGAGACTTGTGTGAGTCAAAGTGTGTGTGTGTGTGTGTGTGTGTGTGTGAGAGAGAGAGAGAGAGAGAGAGAGAGAGAGAGAGAGAGAGAGAGGGAGGAGGGGGTCAGAATGGGTATCGTTTACACTTTTTTTGCTCATTGTTTAGATATCTAGACAATATTGTTTACACCAAGCTGAGCCTTATGCGTGGATACATCTTCTATCGAAGTCAAAATGAGACAGAGAGAGAGAGAGAGAAAGAGAAAGAGAGACTGAGAGGAAAGGAGAGATTCCTAACACTAAACCAGTCAAGAGGCTAAATAGTGGAGTTTATGCCGTCAGTGTTTGGATCTTGCTTAACTCTATGTTGAGTTTTGTGTAATTCAACGGGAAAAATCGGGGAAAAAATCAATTTTCAAACGCGTATTGAAATATCAACAGTAACCTTACTGAACTTAGTATTGTCGAATGGGAGAATGGACGGAAAGGGCTGATTTATTCCTATTATTGTAAGATATAGCATAACATGTTAGTGAATGTCATCCATGACAAAGTACCCTTCCTCTCTTCTAAAACTACAACCAAGAACTTTTGACAAATATATATATATATATATATATATATATATATATATACCATTCTGGAAGCGAGTCCGAAATGCTAAGAAATTTACCATGGCAACTCCTCGGGTAAATATGTCATGAAGGAAACGTGCGTTATCGTTGACTAACGACCTGAGACGTGTCTATGCATAATATTTGAAAAATGTTTAATTGTAACTATTGGTTTATAATATCATGTTCGGGTAATCAATATTCTGCCGGATTATTTACATAAGAAGAGTTTTAGAGTGTCAGTAACGAGGATAAATACAATAGTTTTCTCGCATTTCAAAAGCGACTGGATTTATAACAATCCAAATACCCTCAGTACAATACTGATCGGGATTTCTGTGAGGCAGTCAATTTATCGTAAATTTGCAACAATTCAGGAACGAAGGTAATGTGAAGATGCGAACAATTAACTGAAAAGTGTCGACACGTTGTATGAAATTTGAGGTGGTAATTACTGACAGCTCAAAAATTGTTATGTCGGAACCTCTAACATAGTATACGCTTTATGCTGCTTCAAATAGTACCTTAAACTTACTGCGTAATGAGGCAAGATAGATGTAGATTTAACGAGAACAAAGTAATGAAAGAATATAATTTATCTTTATAATAACTTTTATTTAAGTAAAGAAGTTGTGACTTAAATTATCATAACACAAATTCAGATAAATATTAATCTACCATCCTTCGAAAATCTCCAAAGCTACTGTGACTGATTAATTAGCAAGATATATCAATTTAGCCAAATAATCAAGTTTAAAATATTTATTTCTTTAGTCTCATTGCTGTCAGAGAATTGCTTTATACCTTTAGCCTCGCTGTCGATACACTGCCAGGACGGGATACAAAGCAAGTAGTAGACTGAGTAAAGGACATATTGAAGAGTACCTTGTTATGCAGAGGAACTATATAGTTCGGTTAACCTCTTAACCAATATATTCATTAGTAAGATGTTATTAAGGCCTTATATATTAGTTGTGTGTCAAGCCTTACTAGAGGACTGTCCAGTTCAAATAATGTTGGTTTTATACAATTTGGCCTAAAACATGTCAGATCAAAGGAGAAGACGAAGTTTAAGAGCTCTTTGGAGGGTTTGATTTGTAACAAAAGTTTTAAATTTGACAGCTTCGTGGTAATAGGTTATTGATCAGTACATTTCATTTAAGAGTTGAAACAGTGTAAATAATTCATCGCATGTAAAAAGTCCTATAGCGCGTCTGCCTATTTAAGTTCCCAAGAGATCGGATACGATGCTAGAGGTGAGAGAGTTCCCATCCCTGTTTGTATAAGCACCTGGATGGAGTGTGCAATATTGAACATTTACGTCCTGATGCGCCCAAACTAAATATGATCTTTTGACATAATTTCAATAATGGGTTCGAACAGAATCAAGTCAGGGTAGTATTTTCGCTGGAACGTGCAGGCAGGCGATAGTTGCCATATCTCGCAGCAGAGGACCCAGATTCGAATCCCGACATGGAACAAATATTCATTTAATTAATAAATCAAAATTAAAATAAACCTCGTCATATAATGTCTTGAGTAATTCTCCTTAGGCCCGTGCTTTGAGTGATAATACATTACTCTCTTAATAATAATAACCTATCCTAGCCAGTGCCAAGGTTTCATGACAAATATATATGTAAGTTTTGATAGTGTCTGTACGGTCTAGAGTCTGTATGAGCGGCTAAAGCACATCATTTTTTGGTGATGTCTCGATAGCCATGGTAGTATTTTCGCTGGAACGTGCAGGCAGGCGATAGTTGCCATATCTCGCAGCAGAGAACCCAGGTTCGAATCCCGACTGGGAACAAATATTCATTTAATTAATAATCAAAATTAAAATAAACCTCGTCATATAATGTCTTGAGTAATTCTCCTTAGGCCCGTGCTTTGAGTGAAAATACATTACTTTCTTAATTATAATAATCTACCATCTTGAGTGATAATATATTACTCTCTTAATTATAATAATCTACCATATATTATCTACACCGTCAAACATGCCCGCAGCTTAACTTTAAAACTCAATGACATATACTTTACAATTCCAACAATTTGCCAGCTTTCAGCTCGTGACAAATATCGTAAATCTATTTACATGATATCAATAATGTATTACAACATCCAATACTAAACATACCTTAAATACAGACCTAAATACCTCCCTTCAAGTTAAAAATAGCTTTAAGTTACGATCAAATCAACCAAACCATAAATATCAATTACGAAGAATTTACACAGATGATCAATGTAGAACTTTCAAACAGAGAACCAATGCATATGCTAATTTAAATAATGTTACATTCGTCCTTAAACAGCAGCATAATCTTTTGGCCCTTTCTGTTGACTGCTTTGCTTGAACTCATGCTACATTTCGCTAGATGATATATTGTTGCGACTTTATGGTTTTAAACTAAATAACAGAAAAAGCAAAACCAACAAGTTTAGTAAAATTCAATAAATAATTTTTTTTCATAGAATATAAAGTGAAAATATAAACTGAACTTGCTATATTATGAATGAAATCCCAAGTAATCTTAAAAGTATTATCACGTGTCCAAACGCACAGTGTTCCGAATGAACTCCAGTATTGAATGTGCTGATGTGCCAACAGTCTTGATATATCGTATTTGATATAATCAAGAATGTCTTTCAATGAATTCGCCATAACCTCAAATAGTGACTGAATCCTAAATGTCAATGAGCAATATGCGATTTCAGTGAAGAATTCCGCTCCAATCAAATCTGAACAAAATGAGCTTAAAGATAGGAATAAAAAATTGTGATCAAAACATCCTTATATCAAAACCTAAGACGCAAAATGATAATTAAGATGTGGGTCATTTTCCTATCAAATTCATAAACAATTTTGTATCCAGATCATTCCAAATTTATATTACTAGACCTTGAACTCAAACATCAGTATACAAAATATGCATACCTTACAAACAAGGCAAAAAGCAGATACACCTTCTAAGGTCAAAATGCCACTTAAACATCTTTAAATTATATTCAAGTACAAGCTGCTTTACAATCATGGACACATGTTAGCTATGTAATTGCAATCTACAAACATGGACAAACGTTAAACATACAATAATAATACACAATATATATATATATATATATATATATATATATATATATATATATATATATATATATATATATATATATATATATATATATATAAACCACCTCCCTTCATAACGAAAATGAAATATTTTTAAAATAAAACTTTCTTTAACATATTAGTCAAATCTGCATATGATACTATATTAATTAAAATGACATACGAAAATATTATATGATTAACATAAAATATACACAAAATAAAGCAATGTAGTACTTCTATGCACATAAAAGTACATATGCAATTAGATATATTTTCGCTTGTTAAGCCTAATATCAATATTTCGTTTCTGCAAACTCAAACCTCACATCAACAATCTCTGATTTCTCTTTTTCACTTTTGTTATGAAGGTTTAGGGGACTGCGATCAATGAATACAATAATCAGAGAAAGAGCAAACCCCATATCAAAAACCATGTCTGTCTTCTTGAATTAACGCCCCACCACCCTACATCACATGAATCTTCAGGCATTTCAATAATTGACTGAAATTTGCAGCTGAAAGTACTGGTGGACTCTTAAGTATGGTCTTTAATTTATTAAAAGTCTCCTGACACTTGTTAGACTAATGAAACTTGGTTTGTTATTCAACAAATTGGTCAGGGCTTCAGCAACTATGGAAAAAAGTGGAGCTCAGTTTTTGATAATATCCAGCCATACCCAACCATCGCATCCGCACTAATAACAGGCACTGGCAATTCAGAGATAGTCTTGACCTAAACTCTCCAGGTTTAACTTGACCATGTTCCACAATATGTCCTAAAAGTGTAACACAATCACGGCAAAGCCCACATTTACCGAAATATATTGTCACATTAGCATCAATGAGTCGATCAAAGAATTTCCAAGTGATGTTTCCAGGTGTCGTTGTAGATTATGACGTCATTGATGTATGCATCACAGTTATCTAGACCAGAGGTTATCATGTACCTTAAACGCAGGAATGTTGACGGAGTAATTAATTTTCATGCCAAAACGGCATCACTTTATGTTCATAAAGTCTATCTGGAGTTACAAATACCGAATTTGTTTTTGCTCTTTCCGTGAGTGAAATTTACCAGGATCCCTTCAAAAGGTCAATCTTGGTGAAATATTTTGCATTTCCAATTTCGTCAATGCCATGAAATAACATATTTTGCAGTTCCAATTTAGTCAATGCCATCATCGATACTTGGCAATAAAATGAATCAGTTTTGGTGACACTTCATTTATCTATAGTCATGCACATACGGAAAGTATTTTATAGTTTTGTCTCTATATAGTTCGTCTATCAAGTCAATAAGGATCACTTTAGTAGTCCAGTGTTCCAGCTGGAACATATGATCTGTGGGTGAGTAGGTGGCCGATGAGGCCGATGTGCGCTCTGAATGTTCTGTGGCATGGTGAACATGGGATGGTAGCAACGTTGATTGTGGGTTTGCTGCTCGGGATTTCCTCGCCTGCCTCCGTTGTTCCACCTCGCAAGCTGCAGCGCCTTTAGTGATGGGAGAGCACCACACGACCCTGTCCTAAGCATTCTGCTCCCACGAGTCATAGCTAATGCCAAAGTTTTTCAATAATGTCTTCAGGGCGTTCTTGTATTGTTTTCTCTGGCCACCTTCGTTGCGTTTACCTTGTTCAAGCTCGCCATAAAAGAGTCTTTTTGGAAGCCGCTGGTCTGGCATGCGAGCTACCTGGACTGCCCATCGCAACTGTAATTGCATCATGATGGTGTAGATACTGTGAAGGCTTGCTTGGGCAAGGACTTCAGTATCCGGGATTTTATCTTGCCACTTGGTGTTTAGGAGTGTTCTGAGGCAGGTAGTGTGGAAGTGGTTCAACTTCTTCGCATGGAGCCGGTACACTGTCCAGGTGTCGCGGCATATAATAGCACAGGGAGTACTATCGTTCTGTGCATCTTTGCCTGTATATTAATGACTCTTCTGGTCCAGACCTTAGCGTGTATTCTGCCGAAGGCTGCGCTGGTCTTTGAAATCCAGCATTAACTTCGTCATTGGTTACGACATTCTCAGGCAGAGTCATGCCAATATAGGAAACCTTTTCACTGCGTTCAGTTTGTAGCCGTTGACTGATTCTTGGCTCAGCTGACAGATACATTATTTCAGTCTTTTTCGTGTTGATCGTAAGGCCGAAATTTGTGCAAGCATCAGAGGACGCTGCATTGCATGTTAGCTTCAGAGCCAGCGTTGAGGGCGAAGTCATCAGCAAATAGAAAGTCTCTGATGATGTCTGTTGTGATCTTAGTTTTTGCTTGGTGCCTTCTGAGGTTGAACAGTTTGCATCAATTCGGTATCTGACGCTGATTCCCACGTCACCATCTCTGAAGGAATCAGTGAGCATGGCTGAGACCATGAGACTGAAAAATGAAGGCTCCAGTACACAGCCCAGCTTCACGCCGTTTGATACAAGAAAGGGTTCTGATGTCTCACCATTGTTCCGGACTCTAGCTTCCATATCGTCGTGGAATTGCTGCCCGATGGTGATAAATTTCCTTGGGCATGATCTTCCACAGGCCCTCTCTGCTAGCAGTGTCGAAAGCCTTGGTCAGATCGACATAGGTAGTGAAAAGGTCAATATTTTGCTTTGATTTTTCTCTTGCAACTGCCTAGCAGCGAATACCATGTCGATGGTTTCACGCTCCTTTCGGAATCTACACTGGCTTTCTGGTAGGTGTCCATGGTCAATGTGTGATATGAGACGGTTGAGGAGAATCCTGACGAGTATTTTGGAGAGCAAAGAGATACCGCGGTAGTTACACTTATACAGGTGTATAATAATAGCATCCTTAAATTCCTGTGGGATCATCTCTTTTTGCCATATGAGATAAACAACTGATGGAGCCTTTCAGTCAGAGCTGCACTGCCTTCCTTGTATATCTCTGCTGTGATTGAGCCTGAGCCAGGAGCCTTACCACTATAGAGCAGACGTATTGCTTTCTGCGTCTCTAACATGGTTGGTGGGTCATCCAATGATTCATTGACTGGCACTTGGGGCAGCCATTCAGTGGCTTCATCAATGATGGATGTTGGGCGGTTCAGGACACATTTGGAGTGCTCAGCCCACCTTTCGAGGATCTTCTCTTTGTCTCTTTGTTCCAATCCGCACTGAGGAGAGGGGATGTACCTGATGATGATGGGCCATAGATTTTTTCAGCGCATCAGAAAAACTCTTCATATCATGTTGGGCAGCGTGACTTTGGATCTCATCAGCTTTGTTACTCAGCCAGGAGTCCTGCATCTGCCGAAGTTTCTGTTGAACAGTCCTACGGATGCTATTGGAGGCATTTTTCTTTGAAGTGGATTTTGGATCATTTAGGCATGCTTTGTGGAGGCGATGTTTTTCAGCCAAAGCTGCCTGATGTTTTCGCAATTCTCATCAAACCAGTCTTTGTACTTTCTAGGGGAACAGTTTTGTCTCTAGAATGCATAAAGCGAACTACAGTTATCTTTGTTGGAAAATTATTCTCCAGCAAATAGTGAATTTCTTCTTTCAAACATTCCATTTTAAGAGGATACATACTGTAAGGATGCTGTTTCTCAGATGTTGAAGCCAAATTTCAAAGTCATGGTAGATTTTATTTGTTCGTGTTTGAGCATCTTGAAGTATGTACTCATATTACATAATAGCTGTTTTAGTTCACTCAGTTCCCGTGGCTGTCGAAATGAAAGTGTCTGTTCCAGATTGTTTAATTTTTCTGAATTCCGAAGATTGGTTAAACCAAAATCGCTAGATCGCTAGTCAGACTGCGCGCCATCGTTTAAACCACCGTTTTGTGGGACAGGTGCAACTAACTGACTGAATGGGTTACAATGCTGTCTCTATCAACATATTCCTTTAGCGTACTTATATGACAAAGTTGTTTCTGTTTCCTCCTCCCAGGAGTGTTAGTGATATATTTAAGTCTGTTAATTTCTTTTCAATTGTGTAAGGACCATGATATTTGGCATCAAGAGGGTTTTGAAGTATGGACAAGAGAGCCAGAACGTTATCACCAGGTTGAAAACTCCTTAAATATTCTTAAAACCAAGTATCGTCAGCACCAATAACATAAGCTAGTTTCAGCTTCGAGCTTCTTATGGATTGTTAAAATCTTTCCATCTCTTTTCTAACTTTGCTTTCAACGTCATTACTGTTATCGGCGTGTAACACTGATACAGCAGACGGTGGATATATTGTTATGTATCTGGGCACTTAATAAGCAGTTTTCATTTACTGTTATAGCTTCATTCAGTCTAGTTTTTTCCTCCCCTCCTATTCCCTTGCAATATTGCATCAAAAGTTAGTTCTGCCATTGCTTTTGTTTTTATGTTATTGCTTTATGATTTGAAAGCATTCTCATCATATTAAGATACCTTACATTCAGACAGCAGCTTTCACATCTGAAAATAAACATTAGGTTTGCATGAAAATTTAACTAGCTCTGGCCTATATTTTGTCTATTAAATGCCAATCGAAATCTCACAGCTGTTACCATCAGTTCAGTTTTAGCTCATGCTAACAAACTTTCATAACACATTTTGATCTTTATGCTTTTAATTGGTCATTATTATCAAGTTTTATGCTGTAGGTATCAGATTTGTTTCATATCTTATATGCTAAACACTGTTCTGTGTTGTAAGTTACTATCTTGATAAATGTCTGCAATATCAGGCTTACGATTGGCATACCTGCGCTGGCTGAGCCTGAGACTCGAACACACGCAGATACAAGTGAGCTGTCAGTGGTCTCTAAAAGCGAGCTCCCTATACCACTCGGCATCCCGGGGCTCCTCACATCGGCGTAATTTATGAATGTGTTTTTATTTGTTTCCCAGGACTGGTTGATATCTGCGCAAGCTACTTGACTTTCAGGATAATAGTGAAGGCGTCTTAAAACTGTTCTTTATTAGTAGTGTCTGAATTAGAAATATTCTTTTTGGTACACGATTTAAAACCAAAGGCATCCCTTCAATACTTTATCCTTAATTAAGTATGTTATAGTGTTATCAACAATAACAAATTGAATATCAATTACACATTTGCGAGGTTTCTTATACATCCTTTCCAAATTTATACCTGAATTATTATTTATGTTACAGTCTGCCTTTTTTTGTTATGGCACTTAATATAAATCTACTTTATCATGAATCGCCATTGGCTATTTCATATCTTTGCTGCCCATAACTATATGTGTCTTTTAAATCGGTATAGACTGACACGATGACGTTTGCAATAACTTAAAAATTGTACTGCAAATTTCACCGAACGGAAATTGGTGTACTAGCATTTATTCACCTCAGATACCTTACTTATTGCTTCCACATACCTCATTGTTTCACCATCATTCTATGCGTGTTACTGCTGCTTATGTCTCATTTGCTTTCAATAAATATAAACTTTTATTTTAGCATCATTATTTAGCCATTTTAACGCCTGAAACAAACGTAATAGATTGACTTATACAATAATGTCAGGTTCACCGAACAGAAATTGGTGTAGTAGCAGGTATTCGCATCAAACACATTACCTATTGCTTCCTCGTACCGCATTGGTTAAGTTCAATCTGTCAGTGTTGCTCCTGTTTATCTCGCAGTTGTCTTCATTACATATAACATGGAAAGCAATTCTGAGTCAGCGTAGCATATCGATTTGAATGCCTGAAATATATGAATATTTCTTTCTTGCATGCCATCTTGTAACACAGCTAACTTTGGTCATAATACTGACAATATAGTTGCGATGTAAATTGTATGAAATAGTTCAGTCAACCCTCTGAAAAGTGTTGAATTAAATAGTGTTGTTTGGTCACCATTCTAAAAATTTCATTGGTGTTGAACCTTGCGCAATGTCTTCTTGTTATTAGCTCTCTCGTAGTATTTAACGGTTTCAAATTACCCTCGAAGACTTTCAAAGCCAGTGAGTTTAAATTTTGATATAGCTTTTAAACATTTTAATGTAGGAATATGATAACTTTAGACATATATAATGATTACAATAGTAAATACTATATCGTCAGTGATAATGAACCATTTATGTACAATATGAATAAAGCACACGTGAAAGAAACATCTTGTAAATGTGCTACAAAACATAATGTTAGGACATGGAGTATTTGTATTAGAATGAGATCTGTGTGTAATTCAGGTCTAGTTAATTAATTGATGATTGCATAGCATGAATGGCGGACCTTTTGTAAAGGTTGGAAAAAAAACGTTTACGATACTGGACATATTTGCGTCTTGATAAAATCATCGTAAATATCGTGCCCTTATAGGCACAATCTCATGTTGTGCGATGTAAATAAACACATTATTATCATCTAAAAGCTTTGTTTGTGCTCTGCAATTTATGGCGGTTCAAGGTTGTTTGCTCTAATACTCGCCTTTCCAAAATTGAAGTCTCCTAGTCACTTACATTGTATCAAATATTGACACACGTTCTAGATTATCTTAATAAATATTATCCTGCTTTTATACAGGACCAGGCAACATTTTCAAATAAGGCACGGTGTTACACTGTTGTATCAATATTGTGCTTACTTTATATAACAAATATTATATATGATCCAAAGATGTTTGAAGTTGCGAATTTGTGCTGATGATATCTATATATCCATCAAATACACTAAGCGACAAAAAAATATTTAAATAAGAAAAAAAATTTTATACGAGAAGTTAATGACTGACTCACCTTTGGTACCATATCACTGATGGCAGTGTTACTGCGTAGTTTAATAGCAATGCTTATTACAAGTTATATATTTGTGTTGGGATTGCACTACGGCTGTGCAGAGTTGAAAATAGCAACAAATCTTAAATAGTTCCCTATGACCCCGAGGTACTGTTCATTCCTTCAAACCTTGCGAGGCTTTTGTCCATTTTTAGCATTCATAGGACGCACTTTCAGCTGCAAATGCTCACTGAGCAACATCTAGAGTCTTATACTCATAATAATAAATCGACAAGAGACATTGTAGCATAAATCAAAGTAACTCTATTTTTCTATCTTTCACCCAGGTTATAAATTGTTGCATGTCTGAATTTATGTGTTTATCAAACTTTACCATCAGACGGCAAGCGTTTATCGCTCATTTTCGTTTTCAA
>JAECUM010044658.1:0-17361 GCA_016617855.1 Megalonaias nervosa | reverse complement strand
TATATATATATATATATATATATATATACACCTTGAATCTACCCGTTCATTGAAGACGTACTCTTCCAGCATTCGGATCATGAAAATAAACAGGTTCATTCTTAAGATTAAATATTATTGGTTGGTTCGAAACACTGAGAAAATTACTAGTTAAAAGAAAAATGATTTTAAATTATTCCTTGACCCGACTGAGGATCGAACTCTAGGCCTCCGTATAACTTAGCTCTGTGTAGAGCACATAATTTGTACTGTCTATAAGTGCGGCGCGCTAACAGATTGTGCCACCGGGGCAGAGATTTGTCACCAGTGTCATAGCAATAATTCTTTTGAGCAAGAATCAATTGCATTACACCACTTAGTAATTGTTGCATAAGCTCTGAGACACTGCATTTGTTATGTTAAATAATTGGTTGGATGCCTCGAATTGTTTTGGTATTTAAGACGCACTTGCATCATAATTTTATTCTTTCTTTTAATATTTCATCTTCGACTGTTGTAAATTCCTTATATGCAGTTTAAACGTTGTCTAGGAAGATGAGAACTACGTGGATTATTTTCTTCTCGAAAAGTAACCTTTCCCTTCGTTTCCTCTTGGCAATTTTGGTTACCTAACCTTTCATTTATTTGAAAGGAAATTTGTAATGTTAAATCAGTAAATATTTTAATGGACAAATGGTATTTCAAGATGATTTGCAAGTATTCTTCGAACCGTGACAAATAATTTACATTTAGTTAGATAAATTCAATCAAGAACAAAATGTCCAAAAATATTAATAAAGAATTAAAAAGCTGAATTTTACAGAATTACAGAATTATAGACCTTGTCAAACAGAACACTATGAAAAGAGATCAAAACTGGAGGGTAGAAACTAATAATACGACAAAAAATGTAATAGAAAGTGTGGAAAAAAACATTGTACTACAAGGAATACATTAAATTAAGAAAGCACAATAATGACAACTGTAGGTTAATACAAAATACAAGAGTTGTGATTGTATGCGCTCTAAACCAAACCTTAAACCATACACTATATTGACCTTTTATATTGTCCCAACAACTGACCTTTCCTTAGATGGTTAAACTTCACTAAGCCCGAGGTTGTTTGTTATCATGTTCGGGCATATATCATTTCATTCCATGTTCTTAATATGATCTATCCAATCTAGATCAGCAAAGGAAATATTCAATTTGTGCAATTATGTACTAGATACATGAAAGCCAGTGAGAACAAATAAAACCTTCTATTCACGTAATAGCACAAGACTTGGAATGGGCTCAAATATTCATATGCAAAATTCATGTTTGATGAGGTTTTGAACAGAATTGTCAAATCGTTGCAGACACGAAGTATTCATTGGTGGAAGACACATTCAGTGTCTTTATCACGATAGACACAAGCTAATAACAGGACACTGTCATCAGCTTCGTGTTTCAACCATAACGGATCTTCAACACTAACACGGCGCCCTTAGATACGTAGGCGAGCATGTGTTATTCATACAGCCAGAGTGATGGAGTGCATAGTGTTCAGTAAACTCCGGATAATTCCGTAAAGTTTCCTAACGTTAAGATATAGGGCATATTTTTGACCCTCTTTATAAAACTTTTAGAAAGATTAGATCAAGGGATTTTGCACATTAGATGCAGACGACAATGTTGTTTACCAATATGTATGTAGACCTTGCATCGACCCGTTCACTGATGACGTACTGTTCCAGCATTCGCAAAATGGAAATAGATAGGTTCATCCTTAAGACTGAATACTTCCGTTTGGTTTAAAACACAGAGAAAATTACAAGTTAAAAGAAAAATGATTCTAAAATATTTCTTGCCCTGGGTGATGATCGAACTCACAGCCTCCGCATAACCTAGCTCTGTGTGAAGCACAGAATTTGTACTGTCTATAAGTACGGCGCGCTAACCGATTGCGCCACCAG
Source organism: Megalonaias nervosa (assembly GCA_016617855.1). Lineage (NCBI taxonomy): Eukaryota > Metazoa > Mollusca > Bivalvia > Unionida > Unionidae > Megalonaias > Megalonaias nervosa. The sequence goes on along the minus strand of JAECUM010044658.1, from coordinate 15,423 downwards.
GGCAGACTTTTATCACCGATTGCGCACCAGGGCAGACTTTTAGAAACATCTGCACAACACCAGCTGGTAAATGTTGCATAAGCTGTATGACACTGTAGTAGTTAGGTTAACTAGTTGGTCGGACACCTCAATTTTGTGCATTCAAGGCGCACTTGCATCATGATTATAGAGCTTAGTTCTTTCTTTCATATTTCATCTTGACTGCTGTAAATTCGTTATATGCAGTTTAAACATTGTCAGCAAGATTAGATCAAAACGAATCATTTTCTTCTTAATAAGTACCCTTTCACGTCCTTTCCTAATATTAGTCATCTTGGGATTTTGTTTTCCTAACCGTCCATTTATTAGAAAGGAAATTTGTAATGTTAGATCAGTAAACATTTTAACGGGAACAAATGATATTTCAAGGTGATTTGCAAGTATATGCAAAGTTCATTTTTGAGGAGATTTTGAATACAATTGTCAAATCTTTCTAGGTACGGGGGTATTCGTTCATGGAAGGCACAGTCAGTTTCTTTATCATGATAGAAACATGCCAGTAAAAGAACAGCTATGTAACAATTGTAAGCAAATGACAAATGCAGAAAGAAGATTTCAACTAGTGCACATTTATTATTAATTTTATTATAATTTCATATTTCGTTAATTTATGTTGGTCCTTTGAAATCGATATGTTTGAAAGTGATCAACTTTGCAGGCATATTTAATCCCAACTGGAATTGCAAAATTCCATGGAAGCCCGAAGTTGTTTGTGATCATGATTCGGGCATATATCATTTTATTCCATGTCATTCATATTTAGATCAGCAAAGGAAACGTTTTAACCTGTCAAATACTCGATGCAGAAAACCAGTGAGAAATGTAAAGTATTCTACTGACGTAATAACATATGACTATTACGTGAACTATTTGGCTGGCCAATCATGAGTTTTCTCATGCAATTCCATCTATAATGTGTAATCAAGGGTTTCATTAACAAATAATTGTTGCCAAATATCTAATGAAATTATATAATTAATTTATTAATAAATGATATGCAAACGTATACCTATTGAACAACAGAATGTAACAATGCATAATTCATCAGTCTACCTCGATATGTTTTTGGATGGAAAATGAACCGAAATATTGTATAAAAGAACCAATTTCAAACTTCTAAATAATAAATTTTGCGTGTGTTCATTAATTCGAAATTGCTCTATATACGTTAAGTTTCGCAACTGTTATAGTAAAATATTTCTCTGAACCTTTCATTACGGTAATAACATACCCACTTAAAAATATTTATGTTATAAATATATTGGGCAAAAACAAATAATAAAGAATACTAATGTGTTCATGTTTCAAATAAAATAGCTTTTTGTTATTAAAATTATCGTATTTTTTATGTTATACATGTACATTATTTAATTTCATCTTTTGGAATTGTTCTCCTTCATTATGGATATAAAGTTTAATTAAATTTACAAGAGGAATAGTATATGGGGTACAATGTGGTTTTCAGGAAATACTGTCAAATTCGACTATGGGGCCGTATGGATATTTAACGTTAGCAGCTTTGGGCGGGTAGGGTGCTCGAAAAGAATTTACAATACTGGGCCACAATGCCATCCTACGGGAATTTAACTTGGATGGAACATTATGGGTCCATTTGAGAATGTAAGATTGACATTTTATATTTCCAATAACACATGAAGCCTTGCACAAAATTTAGGGGTTAACATTACGGGTGATGCTATGGACAGCCTATGGGAAGTCAAGATATGACACTGTCAGGGTCAGAGTAAGTTAATATGATCGGCCACTCTAGAATTTATGAAAGTTGAACAGAGTAGGTCAGACGTACCTAAAAAAGAAAAGCTAACCCTGCTTAATCAATACTTATTGCGACTGACAAACACCTAGTTTGACTGGTCAATACTTAATATAAATGGCCAACTCTGGCTGGTCAACACCTATTATGACTGAACAACACCTGTTCTGTCTATATCCTATTATGACCGACCAATACCTATTGTGAGAGTTAACATATATTCTTTCTTACTAATCCCTGCTAAGACTATTGTCTATTATGACTGAGCAACTCCATGTTAATAAAAAAATACATATTGTGACTGACCATATCTATAATGACTTCTGCCATTTATTATGACTGAAAACTTCCTAGACCAGATCCTTTTTGACTTACAAGCTCCTGTTGTGACAATATCTAGGCAAATAATGAGTTAGCTCAATGACCGGTTCTGTTATGTTTCTCCACTGCAACGCTTTTTGAAAAAGAAACTCGCAAGTCCTAAGTTTGGCTTAACGTCTCGTGTGCTTTTAAGCAGTAAGCATAAGGTAAATTGTTTCCAATCGCCGTTGCTGCTCTGAGTTTCCACGACGCTTTTGGAGAATACAACAGCAAGTATTACTACACTTTGTAAAAAATAAACGTATAAGTTCTATATATATGGTGTATGGTTTCGTGCAATTTTACATTTAATTGAATGCATTTCTGTTTTCAAATACTGCATCTGGTTTGATCGTTCTTTGGGAACGTGACAACGCTCATTGATACAGTTTGTGAAAATATGGTCAAAATGTTTTAAATTTAGCTCAACGTGTCGTACACTTTTTAACGGCAAGCACAAAGAACAAAGTACAATGCCATTTTTAATTGCCGATTCAGTTCTCTTTTGTAGGACACGTCAGCAAACATTTCTACACGTTATGATGAACAAACTTGCTAGTTATAAATTCAGAGTAAGGTGTCGTCTTCTTTCAAACATCAAGGATAACGTACATTGTCGTGTTTAAAAACTTCTTCTATGTTGATTTTCCATAGTGATATTTGTGAAAGAAACACTAAATTCTGCTTCACGTTGCAACAAAAGGAAAGCAATGTGTGACTTTGCTACATTATAGTACTTATTCTACCAATTAACAGACACTTTGGCATAATAAACACATAGGCTCTATACTGGATTGAGAGTTTTGTTTCCGTATTTTATTAATCATCAAGCAAAAGGGCCTTAGCAGAAAAGGAAAATATATCGTGTCGTTTAAACAAATCCGAGGCAGAGAAGGGAAATTGTAGAATAACATACATACACACACGCGAGGAAGAGAAGGGAAATGGTAGAATAACATACACACACACACGCGAGCATACACACATACAATTACAAACAAAACTGCTTGGCACTGAGCAGTGTAATTCAAAAAGTTTTAGCCCGGTCTATTTCCTTTGAAAGCTTACGCCCATGTCATCACTTGACGCTGTCCACAACATTAAAGGGTTATGTTACGTTTGCACAAAATGTGACAAAGGCTTTAACAATCGGAAGCAGTTCTTTATTTGTGGAAAGATATGTCACTGTTTAGCTTCGAGTATCTGGTCAAAAATGAAATATTGTTACGACGACATTAAATGAAACAGCTCCAACGTGCTGGTGGATTACTGAAAGCATCAGAAATGTGGACAGAGTCGTAGTACCCATTCGAGAAACGGACATATTTTTTCTGGACAGACATCATGCCATACATGTCATTGCCTCACGGGCTGATAAAACCAGTGACAACAACAAACAAAACCAAACTTTTGCCTGTTAACTAATAACGTTGTTTCAAAATGTTTTGAATCATTATTAATACAAGTCTACCACTATGTAAGCCGTTCGTTGCACCTTGTCAACACAACATGCTGACCAAGCATTTAGTGTCAACAGTGTTTTACACCGACTGCTTTTACACTGGGATGAATCACGTGACTGACAAGGTTTTGGATCAGATGTCCGGATAAATATTTATGCTGCTACCAATCCTGGCAACAACAACATGAACCAAGACGGATCGTGTTTTCAGAAAAGAACGAAACATTTTAACATTTCTTGTGATGTCGTGTTAATTTGTTCTGTATAATCCATTAAACCATGTTCCTATCCGTATAAAAAATCATTCATGATCGAGAACTTTAAGAATTCCAAAACTCTCAGTCATGGCTGCCTCCTCTGTTCACTGAATGTTTGACAAAAGGTGTTATAGTCAAAATTGGGAATCCTTGTATCTTCAATATCCTTTTAACACGCTGATTGCAAGGCCTCCCGGTTCTGTTAAAGCTGATTGTATCAAACGTTTTATATATAAATACCACTATTGTACGATCATCCTCCACAACATATAATGTGGTGTTACAAAGTGTGGCAATCTGCTTACTCGTACCTGAAAGAAAATCAAAGATAATTTCTTTTGTAGAGGATATTCCTTACGAATACGACGGGATTACTGATCTTAATCATTAATTATTGATGTAAAATTTAATACTAATATAGTTTAAATTAAGTCTATTCAATCGTGATTACTGAATGCTTTGCACCTTGAGAGTGATGAAGAAACAGGAAACTTCCAGACGAAAATTTTTGATCGCTATGAACTTTTATAATAGTGGCGAGGTACTAAACTAGATGAAGAAAATAGCAGTCGGGTACATATTATATTTTCAACGTGCTTAGCTTTTATTGTGACCTCACATTCAATCCGTTTCTATTGGATCACGCCATTACCTTGACCTCATCCAAAATTGTCCACGTACTTTAACATTGAGTTTCTTCCTATGATTTGGAGGGGGGGGGGAAGGGGCATAATTACTGACTTTTACAAGGAACAAGTACGTAGGTGGATCCAAATAATGTGAAAAATCGCCATTTAAATGTTTGTGTAATTAAATTCTAAAAACCTACACCCGTTATTGTAGTAATCTGTACTGAACGCGGACATCATCGATATTACTTTTATTATAGTCAAACCCATCTCGTCATGACATGTTAGGTGAAGATGAGGAAGAAATTAAACTTTGGTTTACACTGTATTGATATAATCACAATATATAATTTACAATTCACAAAATTTATTTCATCAAACAAAGAGCATACTGTTATCAGTATCAGTACCCATTATGTGGTGTTGTTCAAGCGTTCCATAGATAGCTCGGTTGTTGGATAAACAATTATGATTACAGTAGCTTAATTATGCATACATTAATGCCACATGTTTGCCACATACGTATTTACGCATCGAATTAAAACACACTACCCCTGATTATTTTCAGATTATGTACTGATGTGTTTTACGATTGAAATTTCGAGGGTGGTCAAGTAATTTGCACCTCGTTCTCCTCTTTTTGCATCAGTCTAAAATATAAAAAAAAACATTCACTCACTTGTATCTCGACATTAATCAACATTATCGCAATAAAAGCTCACCTATCAACCACATTGATTCGAGTTCGCATTTGTTGCAATCTAGCCGCAGAGAAGGTTTTACAATGGTTCACAGTTTTCATCTAATGCAAAGTGTTTTCGAAAATCATAAGGTGGCACCGACATGACTCACAGATCCAAGAATTGCTGTCCAGACCCCAAAATGATAATATCCCGAAATCCAGTGGAAGTTCCTTTGTGTGAGAATTGATTATTCGCTTGCTGCTACGATGGAATCCCTATGAAGCAGCATCTACAATGCAAAGAAAAAAACCCACAAAGACAAAAAGATAAATAAAGAAGAAAACTGCTAAGACACACACAAACCATCTGAAGAGAAAACAATGCAAAACAAAGTAGAGTAAGGCCGCGACGAGTCCTAACTGAAAGAGAAACAGCACTGCTAGTAAGCCCCTTTACCACTGGAAAAGTAGACCTACAGTCACAACTGAATCAGCAGTCTCCTAACTTTCGTTATTGATGATGCCAGATAAACTTGATTTAAGAAATTTGTTTCCCAGTCTGTTGAAGAAGACAGCTCAATGCATGCACTTCCTTCCTAGCTGAGGAAAGTTAGTACTCCAAACCAAACTGAAGTGGAAGACAAAACCGGCCTGTTAAAAGCTTTATCATTCAAAGACAATAACTCACGCGTCCGTTGAAAAGGCATTATTTTCCTCGTCCAGTGCCCAAATTAAGCTGACATGAGATCCGAACAGCAAAGGGATACGAATTCTTGTATAAAATAAAGCATTTTGGCATGTATGACTAAAGAGTTCACAAAATCAATATCATCGAAAACACAATGATAACAAGTTGGAGAACCTAAAGAGTCTTCTTTTGGTAAAAGTTACAAACTTTGCTTTAAAGTGAAAATAAGAATGCCTGCTCGAAGGATATCAACACTGTACCACTTGACTCTGTGGAAGGATGAGAATTAGCTATTTTCTCTTAAAAACGGTGGATGGACCTCCACCTCTGGTACAAAAAGCCACCACCCAGTTTTAATATCACTGGGACGGCTTACTTAGAAAAAGAGTTACAAACTTTGATGGATTGATCAGACATGTCGCAATGGTACGGACAAATTTATTGCAACGTCCTGAAACGTTTCAGCTGAACGTTTTAGACGAGACCATCGAACTAAATCTCAGTCTCTCGATAGCATGGATCGTGATGACTACAGAAAGAAAACAAGCAGTCACGGAGACGACGACAGACACTACCACTACCAAGAAAGAGAAACAGAGAAAAATAAGAGCTGGATGATTTTCGAAAACCCATCAGCTAAATGACTCCTGAATAGATGTCTTGCAGTGGTCGATGCATGATGGCAGCTGCATCTTCCACTGCCATTGCTCGTCGGACACGTAAAGCATCTCTATAAAAACAATCACTTTTATTACAACAACCTAGGATCACTGAAGACAGCTTTACTGATGAAAATAAGATACCCTTGACTATCATTACAATATGTATCCTTACGCAAGAAATCAGGCTAAAAAATGTTGGTCTACACAACGTTCAACTTTGGTTGCAAGAACCATCGATGTACGCGTTGTACAAACCTAATCGACTCACATTTCTGAGGAGTCAGACGAGGGTGGCAGATATCGATTATCAGTGACATGCAGATTTATAACAGTTTGATTCGTACATTCAAGAATAAAATTATTTGATTTGAATGAAGGCTTTGTTGTTGTCTATTTTCGTTAATGTAATATATATTGAGATATAAAGCTTTCATCCAAAACGGGATCTGATAGTATACCGAACAAGGCACTTAATTTCTAAATGGATAATTTCAAGGTTAATTGATTTTCACGAATAAAACCCTGATACTAAAGCTAGCAAGCATCAACGGACATCTTCGGAAAACATTAAAATCAATAAATACGTGGAAATATGTTATACGCGCTCTAATACATTGAATGCTACCACATCTTTCAAAACTATACAATCACTTGTACGTAGACGCTCACCATAACAAGTCGCAACACATATCCAAGCACAAATGTTCCATTGTTTGCGTTTCCCAAGAGAAGCAGTAGTCCACGTCATCCTTCTACTCTGGTGTTGAGACTTGGTCCACATCAAAAAACGAAAAGCACTTTGAACAACTATATATGCTGAACTAGACGAAAGATTAAGGTTCGTGTGACTGGAAAGATCTATCTCTGTCACTTGTCTGGATATAATGTACAATATAAACAAAAAAGTTTTAATTGGCCAAGTTACAGCAAGTGACCATGAAGTCGACGTTATCAAAAGCATTCCCAGCGAATGAACACGTAAACTGGCCAAACATATCAAAAATGAAAGTACGTCCAAAGGTTATCCGCCGAATTTCGTTTCTTGGATTTCAGCTTCGCAAAATTATCGACTATAAAAAAGAAGAGTTCTTTAATATGTTTTTAAATTTCGTGTCAACTCCAGAAACAAAACCAACAACTATTGGTGTTGTGTGGATAACGTTTTCAGAAAAATCACATCGTTTCCTTCTGTCAGATCGTTGTCATATATCGTTTGATTGGAAGACAGACTGCCCTAGTCCTCCAGCTTTATTATTATTTATTATTAATTGAGTTCGGTTTATTAGTGAGTTCCGTGGAATTTACGAAAGTATTGACTTGAAAAAATATGTTGATTTTCATGTTGAGTAGAACCTACATATCTTCTTCTTCTTCTTCTTTTTCTTCTTCTTCTTCTTCTTCTTCTCTCTCTCTCTCTCTCTCTCTCTCTCTCTCTCTCTCTCTCTCTCTCTCTCTCTCTCTCTCTCTCTCTCTCTCTCCGTAACAATGAAAATATGAATAATGAAAACCTGAAAACCTGCAAAGTACGATTGACTGACAAGAACATGTTAGAGAATTCAGTGTGATTCCCTTCTATTATTAAGTGCTTCAGGTTCATTCCGTTCAAATTTCATAAACCGTACAGTGTCCCGTCATGTTAAATTCAAACAAACTCAATAGAGTTATCTGTGATATTAAATTTCCATACCGAGCCATAGTGTCATCCATAATGTTAAATCCACAAAACAGGTCATAGTTTCATTACCATAGTGTTCCCCTAATATTGCACAGTCATTCTTGCAACTTAAGTTAAATCTCTCACAATATCTTCCATCCATATGCACCCCACCCCACCAAATAATAAAAAACAACAACCATAGACCAAGGAAATAATAACAGAATTAGCTTAAACAGTATGCATGTATGATACGTGTACTGTCTCAAGCACCAATTTGAAGCTTGGACATACTGTACATGAATAATTCTCTGGTTCTGACATTGAAATGGACCTATTAGTTGGCCATATGAAATTGTTTTATGATGTGAAAGATTTTGAAAATAAATGCAATCTTAGGATTTGAATGTCTAAGAATGGTAGCTGCGGGAAATGCTTTTTCTTTTCTTTTGTAGGTTAGATATGATGATAGCGTATTGCTTTTCCAATTCCCGAACCAGTGTTAGATTGTAAGCTTGCCTTTTACAGCGAATCAGCCCTTAATGTTATCATATTATTATCATATCGTTATCATATTGTTATCATATCGTTGGCTCTTAACAAGTAGGGGGCCCCAAGTGGCCGAGTGGTCTAAAGCGCTCACAGTTACGGATCGCTGCCATCTCACCTGTCTGCGTGGGTTCGAGTCTCGGATTCAATGTGCGTATGTGAGAAAGCTTGCCAGTAGCTTCTCGTAGGTCGGTGGTTCTTTCCGGGGTTTTCCGGGTTCTTTCTCCACCATTTATACTGGCCGCCATGTAAAGCCTAAGTAGTATAGTGGGTTACCGTAGCGTCAATGGGAATTAGCATTACAGACCCCCCCTGGGCCAGTATAGCGTCAAGAAAGTAGGTCAACACCCTGGGCCAGTATAGCGTCAAGAAAGTAGGTCAACACCCTGGGCCTGTATAGCGTCAATGGAAAAATGAGGTAGAGGGACTAGAACACCCTGGGCCTGTATAGCGTCAATGGAAAAATGGAGTAGAGGGACTAGAACACCCTGGGCCTGTATAGCGTCAATGGAAATTTGGTAGAGCGGTGACTAGGAGACTGGGGGTTTGTAGAGCGATAAGCGACAGGTGACATGTTTCTTTTTTTAGTAGAGGAAGGGTTTTATATATATATATATATATATTCGTTTAGAGGGAGACCAAATGAAAATTAAGATCTTTTCGAGGTATTGGAAGTGGCCCTGAAAAGGGCCTTTGTCTTCTTCTTCTATTGTCTCCACTTCTTCCACCATGTTCTCACTTTGGCCAAAATTCCTTTCTTCTTTTTCTTTTCTTCTTCGGGCATCCAGTCAGGATGTCCGAGAGCTCTGAATTTGTCTTGCACTTTCATCCAATTGTTGTTCAATTTCTCAAACTCTTCTTTCTTTTTTTGGTTTTCTTTGTCCTTTCTTTCTTTCTTCCACGTTTCCTTGATCTTCTTTACTTCTTCTTCCATTACTTTTCTCATTAGGTCTTCGCCTTTCTTGATATTATCTAAGCCTTTTTTGACAAAAGGCCACTCCATTAAATGGAAGATGTCTTCCAAAAAACATTTCACTTGGATCACAGTATCCAGAGCCTGCTTTAAGGTTCCCACTCTGAAGTATTTAGGATTGATGATTCCTCTCAACTTATCCGCTTCTTCTATTGTTATCATTTGCAAATGATAACTTGCTGCTTTCAAACTGTTCACCAAGTCTAGGCTACCTGGGAACTTCCATTCTTTGTCAAGTCTGTCCAGCACGTAGGCTCCATCCATGATCCACCACCAACTATCTATTAACTTGTTAAATAATTCTATGCTGCCAGTCATTTTTTATTCTGTGTAGAATGGCGCGAATGACGAACGCTATGCTTTTATATACTTCAAGCACGGACGTGAAGGAAAACATACCTTGCACTCACTTCACATATGATATACTATCCTTACCAACGAACGAACAAGCATAAAACACACCATATACTATCCTCACCAACGAACGAGCAAGCATAAAACACACACTATACTATCCTCACCAACGAACGAGCAAGCATAAAACACACACCATACTATCCTCACCAACGAACGAGCAAGCATAAAACACACACTATACTATCCTCACCAACGAACGAGCAAGCATAAAACACACAAGCATACCATCCACACAATCGGGATGAGAAAAAAACATATTATATACTATCCACACCAACGAACGAGCAAGCATAAAACACACAAATATACTATCCTCACCAACGAACGAGCGAGCATAAAACACACAATATACTATCCTCACCAACGAACGAGCGAGCATAAAACACACAATATACTATCCTCACCAACGAACGAGCAAGCATAAAACACACACTATACTATCCTCACCAACGAACGAGCAAGCATAAAACACACCATATACTATCCTCACCAACGAACGAGCAAGCATAAAACACACACTATACTATCCTCACCAACGAACGAGCAGGCATAAAACACACACTATACTATCACACCAACGAAGGAAGAGAAGAAAAACACACCCCCATATACTATTCACACCAACGAACGCGCATGCAAACACACACACACACACACACACACACACACACACACATCAATAAAGAGTGAGTGTTTATAGTCACACTACACTACATTCACACGAATTGGCAAATTGAATAAGTTCTCTTTTCTAGAGATCTGGTTAGCCCTGAGAAGGGCTGTTTTTTTAAACTTCAGATGCACCTGGCTAATGGTGACATCTCCCAGGGCAGGCACCACACACGCATCGCCGGCTCCAGTCCTGCTCCCAATTGATGCGTGTGGTTGGGAGCGCAGAGGGAGGTTGATTGGCTTCACTATCCCACTCCTCAGTTTGAGGGATAGTGAATACTTGTTCCCTTCTTCTTCTTCTATTTATCACCCTGGGATGCTGACGTCGAGGCTCCCACTCTTGCCTCTGCCTTTCCAATTCCTCCTCCCAATTTTCAATTTGGGGGACAGCAGCTCTCGGTCGTTGTGGTACTGGTAGTGGCTGCGGTGTTGGTAGTGATTGTGTAGGCGTCCTCACCTCAGGTTTGACCTCACACTGAGGTCTCAGCATGAGGTGAGGTAGTATCCCTCGTTTCTTTTCCTTCTCCTCTTCTTTCTTCTTCTTCTCCTCCTCTTCCTTAAGTTTGTCACTTTCTGCAAGCGCCTCCATAGTCAGTTCATCCAGGAGACGCCTGACATGCTCCAGGTGCATCTGGAGTTCTATTAGTTTTGTGAGTCTACTCATGTTGTTGTTGCAATTGCTACGTCAACGTGGGTAACCAGACTGACGATCGTACCGATTTATATACTTGTAGCACGGACGTGAAAGTAAACATTCCCTAGCACTCAAATTTACCATCACATGTAACACGCGGACTTAAAAGAAGCACTCACGTTGACTCTTTTACTTTTTACTTACAAACACAGGCAGACACGATTGGACAAGACAGAGAAACGAAGTGCTTATAGGCACACTTCTATTTTTTTTGTAAACATACAAACACACAAATATTTTGTTTCACTGACAAAAGAAACGAAGTGCTTATAGACACACTTCTATTTTCTAATGACAAATTTTGGCAAATTGAATGAGTATGTCTTTTCGAGAGTATTGGGTAGCCCTGAAAAGGGCTGTTTTTTTTGTGTTCACGGAAGTAATGGCAATCTTTTTACTGTCTAAGATTGCGTCCCCGTCTGGCAGTAGGCTTTCCTATTGGATACGGTCTGCTTCTGCGAAAAGAGAAAGAGAATTCTTTGGTGTCTACTCGACAGTCCACAAAACCTCTGTCTGGTTCTTGCTGCTGCTGCTGCTGCTGCTGCTGTTGTTGTTCTTCTCTCTGCTTCTTCTGAAGTCTGTATTTCTCAGCCCATTCTTCTTGTTCTTTTTTAATTTCCTCTCTAAACATCTCTTCTATCATACCTTGGACTGTGGAGAGCATTCTAACATTCTCTATTTCTTCAGGCTTCGGTATCAGGTTTAGCCTGACACGATGCAAATTGACATAAGCTTCGTTCAGCTGGGCTAGTCTGGAAGGCATCTTCATAGGTTGACGAGTCAACGGTGAATGGTCAGACTGGAGACCCACCCGCTTTATATGGTTCAAACGCGGACGCGATAGAAAACATCCCTACTTGGTTTTAGTGTCGGAATGCTATGATAGCGAATGTCATGATGAGGGATAGAAAGAAGTCAAAGAGCATATATTCACAGTGTTTTTTTTTTTTTAAAACAAACGACAGACACATTTTTTTTCAAAACACAACATTTTTTTATTCAAGTAACAAGTAACAAGTCATAAGTCACAAGTAACAAGTAACATCAAAGAAATTATTTTTGACAAGGTTGACAACGTTGTGAAATCATGTGAGATTTCCATTGATGGAAGTCATGAGGCCATTGATGTACACTACGTTTTCTAGCTAAAGACAAAAGATAACTATAATGGTCACAAAACCATCGATCTATTTTCTCATCGTTTCTAGAAGAGTGACGATCAAAATAAGTCACCAAATGTTCTAAAGGATATCCAAGACTGCGTTGATGAAGAAAATATACACAATATTGTCCACACACCATGGAATCTGTGCCTTGTAATTTCACATTATTGTATCGTGTCGTCTGGGCATTTCGTCTCATAAAGTCAATGATATCGTCTTCCAAAGGGGGTAATCCATACGAATCAAAATATTTCACACAATTCTCTTGAGGGAAGTAGACGGCAACCCAGTGAGTTCCTGGGAGATGGCTTTCGTCCGTGTTGATGACATAAGCTTGATGGTCTTGAGGTTTGCGATGAGGTAGTTCATCTTTAGCGCACACGACAGGATTCCAAGAAGCAGTATACGAACTATTGTTCAAAAGGTAATAAAGTTCCCAGGTATCCATGTTCTGTTGTGTTGTTTTTGTTTTCACAGGTAATGATAAGTCATCAATTCAATTCTGACTTTTTGTTTGAAACGATCTGTCAAGTATCCGTTTCTTTGCCTTGTCTCCGCACTCTGGGCTAAGAGAGCTTCGATGCGATAGATCTCTAGAGTAGTCAGTGGAGGACAGGAATGATCACGCAAGCCTTTATACCACTCATACAACACGGTTTCTTCTGAGATGAGACTCCAAGCGTCGTCCAGATACTCGTCCAATTTTTCTTCTTGACTCATCATCATACATTTATCGTGTTGAATTTGACTGGGATGATCGTTTTGACATCCGTAACAATATTTCTTGGACAATTCCGTAATGGTATTCGCTAGGTGTTTAGCAAAACAGGACACTAAATGTTGTTCTTGTTCTGGCCATCTGGACTTGACGACTACCTCGTCCTCTTTGACTTCGTCTGGGGGTTCTGTTTTCACGCTATCCTCCCATTCCATGTCCAAAGATTCTCCACTGTTTAAAGAGGGATAGGAGTCTTCCATTGTGTCTAATAGTCTAGAATGGCTTCTCTCAAACTGTTGATTTCTATGGTATTATCGAATTCAGCATACAGGATGACGTTGACCGTCTCAGTGAGAGCTTCTGCAAACTGAAGTTCCACACGCAGTTGACCGGATTTTATAGGATGGAAATGTCCCTCGTCGCTGCCTTGGTCTGGAGTGAAATCAAAAGCCCACAAAGTGTAACCTCCGACATAATCTTCGTACGAAATACCGTGACTGGCGTTGGTTCCTAGTTGCCCGTAGCTTCGTACAGGGACAAGTACGATCTCAAGTAATTCTTCTGGGCAAAGTTAGGTTCGAAGGGTCTGGTACACAAAGTCTTGCCATCGCGACTGACTTCAATTTTGGACACTCTGTAGTGCTTAAACTGGAAAGGATTTTGATCGTGGGCTCCGTTGAAGGCTGCATTACTGACGATACCAACGATTAAACGTTTGGGTAACTGTCCTTGGAACAGATGATCTTCGATCTTGGATCGGAGTCCAGCAGCAATGGTGAATGTTTTCACTTCGACACGTCGTATCGGATATTTGGCGGTCGATCTGCTCAATGTTTGACTGATGTCGTTTCCCGCTTTAGGTAACACTTCTACACGTCGCACGTAAAGTCTGGCTTCTTGGATGATGGTTTTGTACTCGTTGGCTTGAGCCATCAAATGGAAAGCGACACTGCTGCGATTGAGTCTCAGGCGAATATCCACTCCGTTCAGCAAATACTTCTCTTGCAACCACATGTCCAAATGCAAACGATCCATCAGTTCTAAACTACGACCTTGCAGGATTTTCCTTCGACGATCGTTAAAACCCACATTGTGAGGATCGTCATCGGCTGTCAGGGCTCTGTCGTTAAACGTGTTCTCACCTGCAGTGTCAGGTTTCCATACCACGCAAGCATCCAGATGAGTGTTCTTGACCTCTTTTCCGTACGTCAAGAGATTTTCTAGGTACGCTCGGTAAGGGTAAGTATCCGTGCTACTGCTGATCAGTTTGTTATTCAAGTACAAATCCACTTCGCTGAACAAGGAATGCATGAAATTGTTGACGGGAGCTACTGCGGCATCGGCTCCCGGATTGGTGTTGTCGGTTTTGATCACTTTCAGCTTTAGATACAAGTAACTATTATTCAGATCGATGTAATCTTCGGGCTGTCCTTTGATTTCAAACTCGATGGGAGCGGAATCCACCAAAGAGGAGACGGGATGAAATTCGACCCATTGGGATTCTTGCATCGTCATCATGGTGGGTGGCATGGCAAACAGATCCAGTTCCGACTTGGAACAAGCACAAGACTCTCGGTGCATCATTTTCCTTTTTTAATAATCAAAAACGTCTAACTCTCGGACGGTTTTTCTTTTCTTAGTCTTTCTAGCTCTAGGGGCGTGAAGTCCTCTGAAGGGGTATTTTCGTCGTCTTTTCTGCCTTGTCCTTGCTGTGGCGTCAGGGAAGCAGGAATGCCTAACTCAGCATTGCCCAGGGCATTTATAGGAGTTTCTCGCCGACCCAAAAGGTCTTTGCCCGTTTGAAGCAAGACATTTTTGCCTGCTCTCAAGAAAGCTTCTTTGGGGTTTGTTTGTCAATGATGACATTTTGGAGAAATTCTTTACCTTGCGTCAACGCGGCATCTTTTAAGGCGTGCAATCCCCGTGTCACCATCGGTTTCAAAACAGGAACCACTGTACGAAAGGCTGATTTCAGCATATCACCTAAACCATGTCCTCGCTGTCGAGCGACTCCTTGGTACACAGGATAC
>JAECUM010044655.1:0-22176 GCA_016617855.1 Megalonaias nervosa | reverse complement strand
CCAATTAAAGGATTTCAGTAATTTTTAATGAAAGTGCACCTTTTTATATATGAACATACATGATAAATTGAAATTTTCGTGTTTTTCTCTTTATAAAATAAGATTCACGAATAATTTAATGGATATTGACCTCAAGGGGTTTATTGCACAAGTACAGCTGTACGATAATAGAAGTTATCTTTATAATTATATGTACCGATTACTTTCTATCGCAATCAATTTCTCACGCTCTTTCGATATATCGCTGCATATAAATAGTTCTCATAAATATCAGCCCATTAGGTTGATCAGCTTGTTAGATTTACCCAAGATATCAACTTCGTAGCCATTTGAACCCAAGTGGATCAAGTGTACTCCTAGTGGCCCGCGTGTCTGTTTTGATTTCAAGCTAATATCGACTTTTGGTAAATTTCTTATTGATATCTTCCTTTTACACTATCTTTCACTCTAATAATTCATGTTCTTAATCACTTATATTTCGTGATTTGGCTTTTCTTAAGATTGCGCTTACTTTAGAGTATAGTACAACATATATTTATATCTGGAACTGTATTTTTTCTGATGATAACTGAAAAAGAGGGGTATTCTTGGGAGACGTTGCTGATCTCATACTGCGTGGATCTACCTTTGATTTTTAGGAGCAAGGGCAACCTAATACCTTTGATGCACAGAGAGAAACTCCATATGTCTGTTCAGAAAGGGAATTTTTCATAACGCAAATGAGCTATGAAAGTAGAAAGAGGTTTAACGAAGGTTATCCGACCGTTTAAAAATTTAAAAGATTACTTAGCCATTGAGCTAAGAACAAAACTGTTTACTCCTGTTTTCAAGATGATTAAAATATTTGCGGATTATTAAAGTACCTTGCTGAGTTAACTGAACACATTCCACTTTCGTGAGAGAAGATTATTGTTTGAGATCATCTTAATGAGTCAAAACTTTGACTCATCTCTGTTTGAGGGTGTTCCGTTTGCTTGTTTGTGCCTAAACTTGTTTGCCACAAGGAAAATGAGATAAATATTGTGAGTATAGGGAAACATCAGGGCAATCAACCCATGCTGATCCAAGCATAAGGAAGCATCAGGGCAATCAGTCCATGCTGATCCAAGCATAGGGAAGCATCAGGGCAATCAACCCATGCTGATCCAAGCATAGGGAAGCATCAGGGCAATCAATCCATGCTCATCTAAGCATAGGGAAGCATCAGGACAATCAGTCCATGCTGATCCAATGGTAGAATACCAACCTCGCTCTTCTGGTACATTGGCATCGGAACCACGGTGAGGTGTTTTCAGATAACATCTAATATCACTGACGAAACAAGCAATTTCATTAATTTCGCCGTCAATCGCATACCTTTAGTGCTGTTAGCAAGTGATACATGAATTCCGCTCCCTCTTTATGACGGACGTTAGGCTGACGCTTTACAGACACTGCCAGATAAAATTATAATTTATGGAAAATGTTAGTTTTTAAAAGCAAATACATCTAATAGTAAATATGGTAATCTCTCTCTCTTTCTCTCTCTCTCTCTCTCTCTCTCTCTCTCTCTCTCTCTCTCTAGACGATACATGCAATGTTTGTTAATGTTATTTGATATGAAGTTTGATTACTTATGGTTAAAATCTCGTTGTAACGTTGATACACCCTCGTTGTAACTTTGATATACCCTCATTGTTCCAACTCTAAGTGAACTTAACGTGGTCTACTTGTTTAGTGCTTGCTGTTCCTATCAACAAACTGAGATCTGTTTCTTTTTTCTTTTATTTATTCTCACAAAAATATATTAGTTCAAAGATTCGTCGTATTGATTTTCTTTAATCTCAATTGTGTGTGTGTCTCGATCACACTTATTCACAGATTTGTATTGAAAAGAAGATTATGTATGCGATAGTGATCAAGAAATAATCGGATTAATTTATCGGATTAATTTATCGGATTAATTTATCTTCAAGTTCTACACTCTCTACATAATGGACAAACTTATCTGTTCCTCAACAGTTGCATACTGTCATTATGGTACAAACATATCGCTGCATCCTTCAACAAAGAGGGTGCTGCTGTGTATTGTAATAGATAAAAGACAGACCCTTCCGAAATGTTCTTGTTGATCAAGTAAGCATCACAACTCAGATGATGGAATAAGTTCTAATTTATCCAAATTCTGCTGCTATGACATACAGCAGCAATTAATTGGTTGTTAAAAACCGATCTCGGTATCTCCATAAACTGACTGGAATTCAACATCTGGAAGCTAACGGCATGTTATGTATGTATTACTTTTTAAACTAAAAAGTTTTTACTTACATTTTTTTGCAATAATCTTGAAAAGAATGCTAATATTCAAGGTAAACAATAACAAATTGTACATAAACATTTCTAAGTAGTTCAAAGCTGGCCATCAGATAATATCGTTGAAAGATCTTATAATCAGTTTGCAAACAAACAAAAATTTATCTGTTGCTAAGTTTACTAAACAATGATTAGAATGTAAAAATACGTTTATTTCCACGAAAAAAAAAACACCAACATAAAAACTTGCCACTATTTCATATCACATTCCTGTGCATCCTTTGGTAATATCGGCTGTCCTTATAATCTGTTTTGAACACAACTTGATTACTTGACTTAAAAGGGAATCACGACTGGATTAAAAGGAGGTTGCCAAGCAAAGAGCTATGAAAAATATCTGTTATATGGGCTCTGTAAAAGGGTCGTCATTATGTGTATACATGTGGATTAAGAGTGTACAAAGTTTCATTCAAAGATGAATTAATAAACCTTCATCTTCAGTCCCTCAAGCATAATAAAACACAAAAATACTCTTTCTTGTACTGCATAACACGCTTTCAAAATCATTTAAGTCAAGTTTGTTTTAATATAATATGCCTTTTTGTGAACAATTTTAATGAGACTTCCAAAATCAAATGCAAAATGTTTGCTGCTAACATTTACAAGTCTGAAGTTTTTAAAGCCGCTGAAGTTTAAGTGTGATATTAATAAAATAACACTTACACGTTGGGGTTTTCACAGCCGCTAAAGTTTAAGTGTGATATTCACAAAATAACTCTTACACGTTCGGGTTTTCAAAGCCACTAAAGTTTAACAGTGTTTTTCATGTCATAGTAACCTCCATGAGAACTTCCTCTTAAATATTCCATATAGAGATCTTGTAAGTAAAATACTCCATACAGAGATCTTGTAAGTAAAATACTCCATACAGAGATCTTGTAAGTAAAATACTCCATACAGAGATCTTGTAAGTAAAATATCCCATATAGAAATCTTGAAACTTTAAGATTCCATATGGAGATCGCAAAATTTAAAGCTGTGCTCAGTTGAACAAGGCGATGATGGCCGGTCATCCGTATCGTCTGGGAAAATTTCTAGCAAGACGACATGCGATGGATGATTAAACTAGATGAGTTAAGGCCACCTTGCAAGACAGTAAGAGAAGTACGTGATAAAGTAAATTTATATCTTTTAAGCAAAGCAAAAATAATTTTATTGAATCTTTGTTTTTGCAAATGCTTAAATATATTGTAATTTCTTTAATTTACATCATTCCAGGAGAAAATAATCCTTTTTTTATAAAACTGTCAGCATAAAATAAAATATTAGAACTGTGGTTAGTAACCGTAATGTAAGCAATGACAGTACAAGATGCGATTCAGATGCATTTCAAAGTTTTGTCCATAGCTTTGTCTCTTGCTACAAACGTTAAATATTTCCCCATTTCAGTAATATTAGTCAACCCGCAATAAACTGTCATGTACTTTTGATTTCCGTTGAATATTATATCACTCGCATCACTTAGAAGAGTGTCATTTTGTACGCACGTTTTCATTATACGGAATACCATCAAGTAATGATTTAAACTGTTTTTAAATTAAAAACGATAGTGATCTGTACCTTGATTTGTTTAATTACATGGGCATCTCAAAGCATGATTCGTTAAAGTGCGAAAATGAAAAGCAAAATGCAACATACCAAACTCAGGAAACTGTATAAGAGTATGCCATTCGTTTTGAACAGACATCACTCAAAACATTTGTTATAATATAACAGCAGTGAAAAAGCTCCTACACCGCGATTAATTTAATACAATCTCAATGCAGCGACAAAGTTTGTTGCCTCCTCCTCCTCATCCGACAATTCAAGGGGCTAGCTGAAGGGGGAAAACTATTCCGAGTATCTTTTATATCGCGAAATAAAAGACAAATTATTACATATCAAAATCTTCTTAAATCATTTTTTATTTTAAAAAATTGCCGTAAAGTTGCACAGCACAAGTATTAAAATTTCTCTAAACAATAGGCTATTAGGGTAAAAATAATATTGTCCTTACCCAATGCTGAGCTTTGTTTTTACTCCAAATGTGGCTGCCTGTAACATGAATTTGTTATCCCAAAATAGCAGCTCCGCGCAGATACTTTGAGAGGATGTGCTCTCTCTCTCTCTCTCTCTCTCTCTCTCTCTCTCTCTCTCTCTCTCTGTGTATCTCTCTGTCTGTCTCTGTCTCTCTGTCTGTCTGTCTCTCTCTCTCTCTCTCTCATGTAAGAGAAACGCTTTTGGTAAAGCCATACTCCTGTGACCACCACAAATGGCACACAGTCTCCTTCTCCTGAATTTCATAATATGTATCTGGGGATGAATAATATTATGTCCGTTCAAATCATGTATTTAATACCCAAATTGTGGCCGGTTTCCGTGTCGATGCTTCGAGATATTCTGTGTATCTGTTCTATCTGTACTTTCAAAAATTATTGAAAAACATGTCAGCAAGCATATTTTCAGATATCGTGACTCCTCCATAAATCACAATCAAGTTTTAGACAGAATCATTCATGTCAAACTCCATTGACAAAACTTATAGACCAAGGGCTAGTAGCAGTAGATTTAGGCTAACTTACTGGAGCAATCTTCATTGATTAAAATAAGCATTAGATCTGGTTGACTATTCGGTGCTCATTAAAAAAAAATTCAGCCTTCAAGTTTTCTCCACACTCAATTACCTGGTTCACGTCGTATCTCACTGACACCAGGTTGTTTGCAAGGATAAATATACATCCGAACCAAGTCATATCTTCAGTGGTGTTCCTCAAGGATCTATATTAGGACCTCTTCTTTTTATACTATTTATCAACGACTTAGCTTTGTATCCAGCGCACTCTAATACAGATCTTTTTGCTAACACTTCTACATTGCATTTATCTAGTAAATCTATAGATTCCATTAAAAATAAACTTCAAATCGACCTCAACAATATATAAGTTTGGTGTCATCAAAACAAAATGCATATTAATATCTCTAAAATGAAATGTATGATAATCGGAACAAGGCAGCGTCTATCTACTAACATGGATTTACTTCTAACTCAAAATGACTTAGACATATCCATTGTCAAAAATTAAAAACTTCTTGGTATCTAAACTGATCATCACCTCAGCTGGAATGCACATATCGATTCACCTATGTCCAATGGTAGTCAAAATAATAACTCTGTTAAAATTGCTTTCGAAATTTCTACTTCCCCAATCACTTGAACTTTATTTCTTGGGTTATATACTACCACTGATAGATTACGGCTGTACCATATGGGGAAACACATTCAATTATAATCTGTCCAGAATTAATAAACTCCAGAAAAGGGCAGCCCGAATAATACTGAAACTCCCTGTTATGACTCCCTCGAATGTTTTGTTTTCACGTCTGCAATGGCTACCTATACAAAAACGCATTCTTTATTTTAAAGGAATCATGACGTATAAGTCTTTAAACTGTCTTTCTCCAGATTGTATCTCTAACCTAATAGAACTAAGATCATCAAATACTGAGCATAATCTCCGATCGACGACTAACAACGATCTCCAGATTCCGTGGTCGAAAACAATCATTACAAAAGCTCATTTACTGTATCAGCAACTACTGTATGGAATTCCTTACCACTGAGGATACGTAATTCAACTTCCCTTACTTCTTTCAAAATATCATTAAAGAAGTTCTTTCTTGACCAGCTGGAATGACATCGTAAAAGCTCTGAATAGAAAACGTTATCATTATAATAATATGTACAGATCTTATTCGATATATATATATAATACGTACGACTAATTGCTGAGGTGTATGTACCTGTGTATAGAATATTGTTCATATGTGTATATATTTCCCAGTATAGTCACACATATTCGTTCATGTTAAATATGCATGAATGAGTGTGCGACGATACCTGATTATGTGGAGTGTCTTGTAATTTTTTTTTGTATTTGTATTTTGTATTTTTGTTTGTTTGTGTTTTTAACAACGCCAATTACAAAACTGAGGACCACATGGTAGATGGGTCAGTCATGGCCAAATGCGTTATCCTCGTTAAAGAAATTGTTTATTATTATTATTATTATTATTATTATTATTATTATTATTATTATAATGACGAATGGTGGATGCCCACTCTTGTCAGAAGTGGCAGCCAATCACATGCTTCTTATCTTACTAATATGTGCTCCAGCGCATGTAATATTTTGGATTTGTTTCGGTCCATCGGCACGAACGCTCCGAAATTATCACAATGAGGAACTGAGCAAATATTCTATCTTCACAAAATAAATAATCTGTTTTCGGTAATTTACCCAAAATGCTCCCCGGATGAAATCCAAGTAGATGCTCTGGAAAACGACAAGCATATTGAAATATTTGGTCTTTCCCTGTATAGATAGTCCCATAGTAGTATTTAGATTACAAATCACGCCCTTAAGTATAATAAATGACAGCCAAGCGCGTGCTTCCAATTCGTATGAACTTGTAAATATATAATCACAAAGTTGTAGGTAGGTACAGTATATCAATAAAAGACAGAAGAAATAAGCATAGAGGGAGAGATTAAGAAAGAGGAGAGATAAATATATAATCAACGCAGATGACGCAGGATAGTCTCTTTCGAAGCAATCGTCTTATTATCAATTTTTTGGTCCATTTATTTTAAATAATTCATTTCCAACAACTCTATAAATTACATTAAAAATTTACTGAAGTTGCACCTAGAACAAGGGCTTCGTCTTATCTGCTTGTATTGCAATAATCATTAGTTTAATGACTCACTAAATAACCCCAACCAATAAAAAATCTATATTTAACTACTATATTGCAGCTATATCCTAATATAAACAACAATTAACTAACACATAACAACCATATCCTAGTATTAACTATATTTAACTAGAATATTGCAGCCATGTCTTACTCGGATTAAACTATTAACTATATTTAACAAGAATATTCCAACCACTATATTTAACTAGTATATTGCAGCCATATCCTTGTATTAGCTATATTTAACTAGAATATTGCAACCATATCCTAGTATTAACTTATTTAACTAGTATATTGCAAATATATCGTACTATCATTAAATTATTATATATATATTTAACTAGCAAATTGCGGCCATATAATACTGTTAAGTATATATAACTAGTATATTGCAGCGATATACTACAGTCATACACTACTATTAACTATATTTAACTAGTATATTGCAACCATATCCTAGTATTAACTATATTTAACTAGTATATTGCAA
Source organism: Megalonaias nervosa (assembly GCA_016617855.1). Taxonomy (NCBI): domain Eukaryota; kingdom Metazoa; phylum Mollusca; class Bivalvia; order Unionida; family Unionidae; genus Megalonaias; species Megalonaias nervosa. The sequence continues at coordinate 14,597 of JAECUM010044655.1, read as the reverse complement.
CCATATCCTAGTATTAACTATATTTAACTAGTATATTGCAACCATATCCTAGTATTAACTATATTTAACTAGTATATTGCAACCATATCCTAGTATTAACTATATTTAACTAGAATATTGCAACCATATCCTAGTATTAACTATATTTAACTAGTATATTGCAACCATATCCTAGTATTAACTATGTTTAACTAGTATATTGCAGTCATATCCAACTATTATGTTTTTTGAAATAAATGGAAATTATATAATGCTACAATGAATTATTGAAAAACAAATGAAACTGAGAAACAAAATACAAAAGGTAAATGTTGTACCTATTGCACATTTAGTAAACAGAATGAGATTGTGAATGATAGAGCGCTAGAGGAAACTGATGACTTCATAGATAAATGTTTATGTGGGGAACCAATCAATGCTGATGCTTCTATATATGTTTTAAAACAGTTACACACAAAATACAAAATAAAAAACACACTACACAAAGGGAAGGAGATAAAGAATTCCAAGAGAGAATGCTATGCCAAATAATCAACTCGCACAAGCAACCACAGATCCTAACACAGAAAGTGTATGTGTTATAATCCGTAACACAGAAAGTGTATGTGTTATAATCCGTAACACAGAAAGTGTATGTGTTATAATCCGTAACACAGAAAGTGTATGTGTTATAATCCTCTATCTGTTAGATTTACGTGAATGATCGCTAGCACAACTGAATTGCCTGTCAGGAGTACAAGCGAAACGGAAGAGCGAACACAAAATGATAATTTGAAATTGGCATGAAGTTAAATTGTTTTGAATTTATCGGCTTTTATGGAAGTGACTGAAGCATTTCGTTAGTTTAGTATCAACGCAACATTGTCGATATATGAAGATAATGGGTATTTATTGACAGTTTTAAACGACATAAAAGTTTGGTCACATTTTGATATGTTACAGAACAACGAACAAATAAGTTGATTTCAGACACTGAAAAAAATACTCAAAAGTTTTAAAGATGATTTCAACGGTTTCACATTTGATATTTTTTTAGAAGAATTGAAATACACTATAAACTTTACAAAGTCCTTCTAGAATGACACAACAAAAACAGAGATAAGAGGTACGTTTGGGAAAAAGAAAGTTAAATATAAGAACAACTCATATTGGACTCGGCATATGAAGAGAATGTTGTAGACTCCGCTATAGGAATGAAAACAGTTCTCGTAAATTTAAAATCATGTATTCATCGGAAAAGATGGATAATATGTTGCAAATGAATGAAAATATATGGTCATGTCCTGGAAAGGTCGTCTTTCTCGATTGTTAATAGCATCACAGTATAATTTCTCAAGAATGAAGTATCCTTTATACTGTTAATACACGACTGACAAATAACGGTATTTAGGAAACATTTACTATGATCCTTACAGACCAGTTACTTATATAAACACCAATCACTTCGGGCAATACGTGAAAATAGACCAATACAGCGAATATAAAGAAATATTAACTGGACAAGGTACTTGTATACATTGCAAAATCAACAGAGAAAATATGTTTCCATACATAAATGTATATGTGAATCACACGCATGATCAGTGGCTGTCAGACATAGTTTACATGCAAGCATATTAAAAAGACAACGATGGATATAAGTGGATATATATGGCTTCTCCAAAAATATACTTGAGCTGAGAAATTTAAATCAAAAAGGTGTATGACGTAGGTGGTGCTTTTAAAAATATCTTAAAGAGCAAACACTTGAAAAGATAGCTTGATAAGGGAAACTAATTGTTCAAGACAAAGTTAAAGATCACCTGGAAAAAAGAAAACATTGAATATTTCTCAGCTTACTGAGAGAAAAGATGCCTCTGAAATGGAAAGTGCAAGAAGTCTAAATATTAGAATGTACTAATATTTAATACAAAATGAATCCAGGAGCTGCGTTGACGTTTACCAATGGTAGTTGATGTTTACAATTAAAATTAACACAGATTAATATAAACATGGCACATATTTGGAGCACGCAAGGGAGAAACAAATCAAATGTAGGAATCAATATATTTGGCTACATGACAAAAATAGATTCCTAACACCTAATTTAAAACTGGTGAAACGGTAAGAATCTCAAATATCAATAAAACATTTTGAAACGGATACTATCCCAACTATTCTTATGAAATATATAAAATTATGCAAGTAATTGTGGGTGACCTAGTTGATTAGAAATTGTAGGACTCGAAAAAAGCCGAGGAAGCCGAGTATGATGAAGAAAAAAATGATCCGATACAGAAAATGATTCGACTAAACTATTACACCAGTGTTGTGAGTACACGGTTTTTGAAAGACAGAGCAGGTGCTCGGAGCAGCATCAGGCTGCGTAACTCGGATGAGCAACATTATGTATTGAAAAACATAATGGTCCGAGAGACCATTGATTTGTATCCTTCAAGAGCAAAGTTTTGGTAGATCTAGGTTGCTCGGAACAGCAGAATACGGTGTAGCGTGGATAAGCTAAAATCGGGTGAGGACAACATGCTCCCATCACCCAGATCTATCATGCTCTGAATTACTATTAGAGGCCCATCAAAATGAACTCTGGGACCTCGAGTGGCCGAGTGGTCTAAAGCGCTCACCGTTCCAGATCACTGCCATCTCACCTCTGTCTGCGTGGGTTCTAGTCTCAGGCTCGGCTAACGTGGGTACGTGAGAAAGCTTGCCAGTAGCTTCTCGTGGGTCGGTGGTTCTTCCCGGGGTTTTCCAGGGTTCTTCCTCCACTATTAATACTGGCCGCCATGTATAGCCTATCTTGTGCTGAAAAACGGCGTTTTTCAAACCCTACAACAACAACAAAATGAACTCTCGAAACGGTGGTGTGTTTGCATGCTCTCAATTACAAATAGCATTTCTTCAATACTTCCCACATGATACATGCTACACAAAATGAAATAAGAAATGCTAGATTAATTCTAATGTCAGGCTCTGATTTTCTCAGATGAAAATGCATAAACTTGCAAGAATATTTGCACAAAACTACCTCCTCCCTCTAGTACATTATCGTAGCTGAGGATATACACGTGCGGTCATGGGGACTACCATAAAAGGAGAAGCACCTCGTGGCAGAATTTCTCTCATTTTACCTGGAAGTGTGCTAATTACTTTCATATTTCTCAAAAATTTCATATAAATACTAGCTCTTAGTATCAAGTTGGATTATTGGTGCTCTTTACTCCTTTACTCAACGATCAAACAGAACAGAAGCGTCGTTCCTTAAGCTACGTCTCTTGATCGCCATGGTACTGAGTTTAAGATGGTTATCTTTACTGCTGCATTTTATCCCATGTCCGATTGATCTTACGGCTGGATCTAATGGGATCCCAGTTCTAATCCCACATGCCTTGCGTATCTGAAAACGTTTATCGCGCCTGAGTATGAGTTTATTTCTTGAAAACTGTTTAGCAATTGTTTTTTAAGCGCATATAATCTTTCATGAGATTGGCACACGAGCTATAAGTAGACCGCGGTAAATAAAAGTGGGTTGATACTATGAGCGCATGTTCAGAAACATTTCGATAGGAAAAATATGTCAACAGATTCCACCAGCACCAAAGAACAATATTCGCTTAAAACATGTAGGTAAAACCTACTGAAATTAGTTTCGATAGCCATAACTTAGAGAAACTATAATGGAAACATCATAGATTTAAAATGTTAGCAATTAATTTTCAAATAATTTTAAAATATTTGTTTCATAACGTGACGAGAACGGCCATGCTAAATCTTACCTCCAATTGTTGGTTTGTATTATCGGCCGAAAAGTTGGTCGAAAATATTTGTCACAGAACACCGTAGAGTTACGTATTGCGGAAGTTCTTAATTGAACTTTCCCTCCATCCGACAAATGGCAAATTTGTTTTCGTGTGACGCCGAGAGCTCTTCTGTGCCACGAATCCATCACTACATATTTATGTTTGTACCGTAGGTAATGTAAAATAAGTCAAGTATGACTAAGAGCATGAAGGTAGATAAAAGATAAAATATAATTTATTTCTAAATGCATTTGTCATCAGCTTGAATTTTACAAAAATCTAATAAGAGCATACCTTACTGGTGGTGATTTGTAAGAATTCTCCGTTTGAAAGCGTTCATATCTCAAACTTCCTCTCATTTATACCAAAATAATAAACACTATATAATGAAACATTACCCTGTGCTTTCTGGATACATTCAGAGAGAGAAATGTTTGCGACGGTTTCTGGGCAATAACCTTTGTGTGAACGTGTGCAATAATGTCTTTATAGATTATTGAATTATTGGCACACTATAGCAAGAACATGTACATAAAAATTCGTTTGAAAATGCATACACAAACCTTTCTGCAGTTCAGTGTGGGACAATGTAATCCACACGGAAAGGAAACAGACATGAAATGAATTATGTCTCGACATGACTCCACATGAAGTGAATTATGCCGTTGCTCAAAGGTAAATAACTAAATAAATTAATAAATAAATAAAAAATATCGCACAAATGAAGATAGATATATAGATAGGTAGATAGATAGATAGATGTGTGTGTGTGATTTAGATTTTTAACGTAGCTTTAACAATTTTTCAGTCATATCGCTACGATGTCTGCAGTGTGACAGTTTATAGTGATGTTTAGCACTGGGACATCATGCCGCAGACATGTAGCATGATGTCCCACCCAGTCACATTATCCTGACACCAGGCCGACCAGTCCTTATAGTAACCTCTTAATGCTGAACGCCAAGCGAGGCAGCTGCTAGTACTATTTTTGAAAGTCTTTGATTGATAGATAGATAGATAGATAGATAGATAGATAGATAGATAGATAGATAGATAGATAGATAGATAGATAGATAGATGAACGTACAATAACATTGGATCATCTACTATTAAATATCAACTAACTAACCTGGTAACTAATGATTTAAAACATTTCATGAATAATTACAAGAAGAGAATGAAGCATTAAATACTGGATGCAAATAATTAAATTTCCCACAACTCAATTCGAATTTGATGTTAAATATTTTTACTGCATGACAATAAGATGTACTGATAAGATGCATTCAGACTTTAAGATGAAATAAAAAGTATCCAGATTTTAAGATGGAATAGATGTATCCAGACTTTAAGATGAAATAGATGTATCCAGACTTTAAGATGAAAAGGATATAACCAGATTTTAATATGGAATAGATGTATCTAGACTTTCAGATAAAAATATGAATCCAGACTTTAAGATGAAAAAAAGATGTATCCAGACTTTAAGATGAAAAAGATGTAGAAGATATCCAGACTTTAAGATGGAATAAAATGTATCCAGACTTTAAGATGAAAAAGATGTATCCAGACTTTAAGATGGAATAGATGTATCCAGACTTTAAGATGGAATAGATGTATCCAGGCTTTAAGATGGAATAGATGTATCCAGACTTTAAGATGGAATAGATGTATCCAGACTTTAAGATGGGATAAAATGTATCCAGATTTTAAGATGGAATAAGATGTATCCAGACTTTAAGATGAAATAAGATCAAGGTCGACCGCAGAATTATTTTCGGGGAGGGGCAAACATATAGTGGTCAGTTATTAGGTTTAACGGATGTAAACCAAAACATGTTTAGAGGTGCCCCCTCCCAAGCTCCTACGTGCAGGCGCCATGAATAGGATGTATCCAGACTTTATGATAAAAAAGATGAATCCAGACTTTAAGATGAAAAAAGATGTATGCGGTCTTTAAGATGAAAAAGATGTAGAAGATATCCAGACTTTAAGATGGAATAAGATGTATCCAGGCTTTATGATGGAATAGATGTATCCAGGCTTTAAGATGGAATAGATGTATCCAGGCTTTAAGATGGAATAGATGTATCCAGGCTTTAAGATGGAATAGATGTATCCAGGCTTTAAGATGGAATAGATGTATCCAGGCTTTAAGATGGAATAGATGTATCCAGGCTTTAAGATGGAATAGATGTATCCAGGCTTTAAGATGGAATAGATGTATCCAGGCTTTAAGATGGAATAGATGTATCCAGGCTTTAAGATGGAATAGATGTATCCAGACTTTAAGATGGAATAGATGTATCCAGACTTTAAGATGGAATAGATGTATCCAGACTTTAAGATGGAATAGATGTATCCAGATTTTTAAGATAAAATAAGATCAAGGGCGGCCGCAGAATTATTTTCGGGGAGGGGCAAACATATAGTGGTCAGTTATTAGGTTTAACGGATGTAAGCCAAAACATGTTTAGAGGCGCCCCCTCCCCCGCCGCTACGTGCAGGCGCCATGAATAAGATGCATGCAGACTTTCAGATGAACACATATGTATTGAGATTTTAAGATGAAATACGATGTATTCAGACTTTATGATGAAATAAAATGGATCCAGTCTTTAAGATGAAAAAGATGTATTCAACCATTAAGATGAAATAGGATTATTTAGACTTTAAGACGAAATAACATTTTCTGACTTTTTATCTTTATCAAAATTTGGAGGTCTAGGTTTGAGATGCTGTGATTTTATTCAAGATCAGAGGAGGAATGCTTTTAATATAATAAAATATTGATAAAACTGGTCAGTTATTCAATCCGAATACGAGATTTAATACCCGAAATTAGTATGTGCTTTTAATTCTAAACGATTTTTTTAATCATCCTCTTGTTCTAATTTAAAGGAATAACAAAATTTTAAAAAAAATAGATTATTAACTTGTTCAAGTGTTACCAAATATTTACTTTTCAGCTAACATCTACCTTCATAAATAAGTCACCATTTAAAAAGGCAAACGAATTAGAATAGGGCTTTATCTAATGACCCGAAAGTTATCTAATGACCCGGAAGCAATAAGTTAAATATATTACTCATAAAACTGAAGCAGGTCATTCAATACAAGGTCAGACACATCAAACGATTTAACAGGCATCACTGCAATGATGTTTCTTATACATTTTATTAATTTTTATACTTTCTTGATGAAAGCCAGTGCATTAGTTAAACGTTCAGATGCATCAAGACTATGTTATTTGCACGAACTTGGACGCAACATATAAAAAGGAGTGAATAGTACTTAACTTGCTGAAATATTTAGAGCAAGTGACCTTTCTGGAGATGGTCGATTCACGTATGCTTGCTTTGTCGTAGTATGTAAAAGTCAACATGATGGACACAATAGACATATTATTTTCTGTTTAGGCTTTTATGCTGCTTTCTTTTGAATTCAAGTACACTTCTTCACTGGCCAGCAAATATCCAGACAAAGAGTTAGAATATGAGATTTTCTTAGAGGCTTTGCTAGGGTGCAATGAGATCTTCTTAGAAACTTTATTAGGGTGCAATGAGATTTTCTTAGAGGCTACATTGGGGTGCAACAAGAGCTCTATCAATCTGGTGATACTTCATACAAGGTCCAGACAATCCTATCATGAATAGAACAGTAAAAGAACTTTAATTTTTCAATGGAGCTATGCCATACAAATGGCTGAAACACTTCAAAAGTACTTTCATCGACATAATATTCATTTTAACTCTGTGAATCCATTCGATCATCTCGGCAGGACGAAAAATTATTATGCGATATTTTTTAAGTGACTTAATTTAATTTTTGAAGTAATTTTTTTCGAGTGACTACATCGTTTGAAAGTAATCGGCTCTAGAGATTGCTTGGAACTACCACAGGTTAAAGCGCCAAAACGGTATGGGATAGATTTCACAACGAAGAAGTGAGTAGGAATAATACCGATGTGTTGCTAAGTTTTCAAAATTTAGTAACACAGAATACACAATAGTATGTGATTGTCTTTTACAAGGTTAAGCATGACGTTAAAAAGAAAAGAAAAAAAAAGAAACACTCACTCGCCTCCATACCAGTTTGATATGCAATATCCCGTATGAAATCCTCCACCCATTCATGTGTCCATGTATCCACTTCCATATTGCCCGCCATCTATTCTTATTCACTCATCCATCTGTCCACCAGTCTCTCCTTTTTCTTAAGCACTGATCTGAAATTCTTCATCACCTCCAGAATGAGAGAGAGAGAGAGAGAGAGAGAGAGAGAGAGAGAGAGAGAGAGAGTATGCGTTTGTGTTTTGTTGATGCAAATATACTCGTAACGTTTACCCGTACATGGCATATAAATGATCTATTTTTCATCCATCTGTCCACCAATCTCTCCTTTTTGTTAAGCATTGATCTGAAATGTTTCATCACCTCCAGAATGTGTGTGTGTGTGTGTGTGTGTGTGTGTGTGAGAGAGAGAGAGAGAGAGAGAGAGAGAGAGAGAGAGAGAGAGAGAGAGAGAGAAATGATCTGTTTTTCACATATAGAAGGTGGCATTCAAGATGACATTTTATTTTGTCAAAGTAGAACAATGTAAATTTTAAACAGTGAAGGGAGCAAAATCCGATTGGATTAAGATACGGAAAATCATTGGCAAACATTAAAAACAAACAAACAAAAAAAATATCAAAGACATCACGATGACTCATAGAGTCAGTACCTTACCTGAAATTCGAAACATTTTTGTAAAAAAACACTTCAAAATGTCTACATCATATTACTCTTTTGAAAACTTCCTTCGTGTCACCCCCCCCCCCAACCGTAAAACAGCCCCCTCAGGTTTTCTTTTAACATATATAATCTGCTAACACTAGATTACAACATCCCTTTGGAGCTCACATAAATAGAATACTCTCCCGATTGATCTTATGGCACTCTGGAGGATCAGCTGATATCTTCAATCAGCTTATGGCAGACTTACCTGATAACAGTTATTAATGCACAACCAAACACTTTCAGGACAGTTTGGGAAACGAATGAATTCCCAGTCGTCTTGGCGGGAAGTAAAAGTGATACTAGTGCTCAAAACCTGAAAGGCATCACGCCGACCCTTCCAACTTTGGACCATGGCACTAAGAAGCTGTATTTGTAATACATGGATCGAATAATAATAATAATAATGAGGACTTTGTATAGCGCCTAATCTTTAGAAGCTCTAAGCGCTTTACAACATTTGACAACACTTTAAAAAAAAACCAAACATATATAATGATATAATTACAAAAATAAAAACAAACACCACGAAAGTAGAAACAGAAAATATGCTGTAAATATTTAAGGCAAGGATACATTATTAGGTCTTTAAGTCTGTTCTTGCAGTTGAAATAGGTGAGTTTTAAGAGCGAAATGACATACATCTCTGGCATTCAACACTCTACAGACTTTAATGGGCCAGAAAAGCACAACTGACCATGCATTCAGACCTAACTAATTTATTATCGAACTTTCAGAAATAAAGAATACGTTATGATAACATCTGAGATCACACTGAAGGACGGTACAAAGACTGACCTATTCAAGTTAGGTGCTTTTAACCAATTTTTATATTCAGTTTTTTTAAAGTATCGATATTTAGAATTAAGTAAGTATAGTCCTTTTCAGGAGCTATTATCAGGACATGGGTGTGCCACAAAGCAGCATATTGTCAGTCAGCTATTTAAACATCAAAGATGACAACATTGTCAAGCAAAATGTCTTAATCCAGGAACCAAGTGCTCCTTATGTGTAGTTAACTCATTGATCTGATATAGATATAAGACGTATGTATGCTATTGAACGTCATGACTAAACAGAGTTAGGAAATGTTCAGAAGAAAATGGGTACAGCCAAGATTAGCTGCAGACTTTTGCAGGTTTTAATGAAGAGGTGATATCAGTCCCTAAAACGCCAATCAATATCATAACGGGCGAGGGGCTGATTTATCGGCCTATCTTCATCCCTGTAGACCACATTTTCAAACCTTTTTCGACTCTCAACTAACTTTCCTTCTGCATATAAGATATATGAAGCAAATGTGAAGAAGCCCTGGATTTCAAAGGTGTCATGGCAAACTCAAATGTGAAGAAGCCCTGGATTTCATAGGCGTCGTGGCAAACTCAAATTGGGGAGGAGGCCTGGATTTCATAGGTGTCGTGGCAAACTCAAATTGGGGAGGAGGCCGAGAGATCTTATTGTGGTTATACAGGTATTATGTAAGATTTATGGCTTCCAAATCTTACCTGCAAATGCCTAATCTGTTATACGACCAGAAGCTTAGACTTTGCCTGGAAGCTTTTAGAACTTCCCTTCAGAACGTCTTTGTGTAGAGGGAAATGAACAGTCAATTAATCTCAGTCGAATCAAACTATCTCTTCATAATATTGCCAAACTATTCCCGAATCCGTCCTAATCCCGCATATCCAAACTATTCCTTAATCCATTCCGCATATCTAAATTATTCCTTAATCCATCGCACATATCCAAAATATTCCTTGATCCATCCCGCATATCCAAACTATTTTTTAATCCATTTAATCCCGAATGCGATGCAGTATTTAGACCCAAATGCCATACCTTGTACGCTCAGAACCAAATGTCATTCCACCTTTTCGGATATTAACTCACCCTCGTCAAGATACAGCAACAACAAATCGTATCTCCACTGGAAAAATAATTATTCCTAACTTTCTACTTTGGTCATTAAACTCCCCAAGCTCAGATGTGAATTTTAACATTTCATTCTCTGTCAAATCTCTCATGTTTCAGAGTAAGTTCGATGACTTCAAAGCATCCTATCGTGGCCATACGTTCCTTAATACAGACAGTTTTTAAGATGGAGACAAGGTTGTCGTTGTAACACCCACAGCACCATCTCAAGACAGGTAACCGATTAAAGCCTTTATTTTAAACGAACTAATGACAGTCATACTAAATTAAATCTTTGGAACTTTCATCGATCTCCCCCGTCCAACATACACACACACGCGCACACGCGCGCGCGCGCACACACACACACACACACACACACACACACAAACATAAAGCACCATCCTTTCGGATTTCCTTTCTATACGTTAATATCCCAAGTTTAACACCATTGGCTCTTAAGATTGCAAAGGTTTTCCTTACTGGTTGCTGACAACTTAATTTGGTAATAAGCGTGTGTGTGTGTGTGTGATTTGCATTTTAATTTTTTTTCAGTCATAACACTACGATGTCTGCAGTGTGCCAGTTTATGGTGATGTCTAGCACTGGGGCATCATATACAATGATGTCCCACGCAGTCCCATTATCCTGACGCCAGGCCTAATACTAAACTCTTAATGCTGAGCACCAAGCGAGGCAGCGGTCAGTACGAACTTTTTAAGTCTTTGGTATGACTCGGCCGGGGTTCGAACCCGCGACCTCCCGCATCCGAGGCGGACACTCTAACCACTAGGCCACCGGAGCGGTAGTAAGATAAAGGGGGGGACATACAGCAAGCAAAGCCTGCCTGCAGTGACCCGTTTCTGAAAATTCCATATAGTGACTTCAAATATCATATAAATCAGCATGTTATATTTACTTGGCAACATATGTCGAATGAAAACTCCACAACCAAGCTTCAGAATATAAACCAATCATGAAACAGTGGCATCTTTCATGTAGAACACATCGTAGGGATGTGGAGGATTTGTGCCACTCGCGTTTTGGATACATATACATAACCGTAGCATACGTCCTAAAGGGTGTACGTTTTGGCCAGACTGCATACCTTACAAGTGTCCACTTAGAGTGGAACCAATCCTCTTGAATGTATCGGTTTCACCCTGTGAGACTTATTTTTTTAATGTGATCTCAATTTATAAGCTTTTGGATGATGTACTTCCAAACAAATCGTGGAGTTTTGAAAGGAATGAGTTTTTCAAAGCAAACTTCTATCCCCTATGTTAAGAATTTTGTATGTTTTTTTTACCAGTATCTGGTAGTTTATAAGTCTTTCAAATAATGAATATTAACATCTTTGCCATCTTTACCTTTCATATTTTATCATGTACGACCTCTTATTGACATCATGTTGACATCATATTGGCATCATATTTGCCTCATATTGACCTCATATTGACATCATACTGACCTCATATTTACATTATATTGACATCATATTTACATCATATTAACATCATACTGACCTCATATTGACATCATACTGACCTCATACTGACTTTGATTTGGAAGGGTTTATAGTTTTCTTTACTATATGGATTTAGAAGCTCTATTAAATTGCACTATAACCTTGTATAGTTATGTACATATTTAAATGAAGCACACATTTTTAATTTGGTTACGCGTTTGTATGTCAAGCACGGCAGATTTGACATTTAATTATCCCCATACACATGTCATGTGACCTCCATCGCAGGTCATTTGACAGCCACAGACGAAATATGAAAATACACCTTCGGCGTTTCCGAAACCAGGGATATTACAGGACTGACGATACTAATTCAAGTCCTACTGAAACATTATGCAAATAGCATCACTGTACAAATTAATAACATTAAATTTCTAAAAATTCTTCATCAAACATGTATTTCTCAACATAGTCCCATCCTTGATGCAAGCTTCTGCGTGGTGGAAACTGTATGAGCCGCGGTATTTTTCATCTATTTGTGTCTGAAAAATTTGTTTTCAATTCCGCACCAAATTATAGTAATGGGCGTTGTTCCAAAGTCAAGTCTGTAAACGACTGAACTGCATCAATAGAACATTGTCTCTATTGTTTTCATTTGCAAATAGGATTAACGCTCAAAGATTCTTTTTGCTGAATTTTATTTTTCATTATGAACCAACCATAACCCTCCAAACCCGTATATGCTCTATTTCACATTCGCTCATTTGTAGACTGGCTCCCATCTTTAAAAACGTTTAATTAGTATCCACAGAGGAACATTTCAGAATGCGATGTTAACTCGTGAGGCGAAACCTCTCAATACTCCAAGTCAGAATAAATTAGATATATAAAATCAATACCTATTTCCTGGAGCAGAAATTAACTCTCTTTTCCTTGTGTCATTAAGATGACATCTCATTGTGCTACTCTGAAGAATACATCATGGGCATGCGATCGTTGCTGCAAATTAACCCTGAGACGAATATTCGTTTTTCCTCTCGGCATAAATCAGTGCATTTTCACGTCATGTAGATGACACCTCAGCATGTTCCTTTACAACTAGAAATTTTATTGTGCGATTCTTTTGTAAGTAACATCAATAAGATAATGTCTCAGTAATTACGTTTTTGAAGAAAAAAAAATGCTTCATTATTTATTTTTAAAAATGACACATTCCTAGATTTCGCTGCCACTGAATTGTCCGTAGAACGACATGCTCCATAGGTAGTTCATCGGATTTTATTTTTTTTCTGTCAGCTAAAATGTGCACGAATTAATATTTTGGTCTTTGATCATAAATATGGTTTGATTTTAAAAACAAACTTCTGTGAAAGTTTTATCAAGCACGAACAAATGTAAGATTACTGACCGCGCGCCCCCTCTCCTGCGGATAGGAAGGCACATGTGTTAAACCACTGAACTATATTTCCAACTTGCGTCTTAATAGACGTTTTGAGAAAACTTCAAACTTCGTCGTAGAAATTTGGTATCCCCTGAGTCATCACAAGCCAAGATTTATAGTTTTGGAGAGATGTGGCTAGTCAATGGGGGCAAGCCCCCAACAACTACTTATGTGTGTAATAATAGTTTCTAAATGAACGAAGTATGCGAAATTTATTAGTATCAAGCAAATTCAAAAAGGTTTACCAAAATTTCGACCTAAATAAGCTCTTCGTCAGGGGAATAAACAACTTACATATGCAAAACAAATACTAAACACAAATTCCGCACACCTACATGCTAGAATCACAAAAGGGAATTTACAACAAGAGATATAAAAATAAAAAGTTGTGTAACATTGATAAATAAGCGTGTTATTATGTTTATCACATAGAAAACCAATGTTTTTACCTTTTTCAGTGTGCGTTTGCGTGTGTGTGTGTGCGTTTGCGTGTGTGTGTGTCTGCATGTGTGTGTGTTTGTATTTGCGTGTGTGTGTGTGTGTGTGTGTTTCTTTGTGTGTGTGCGTGTGTTTGTGTCTGCGCGCGCGCGTGTGGTGTGTGTGTGTGTCTCTGCGCGCGCGCGTGTGGTGTGTGTGTGTGTGTGTGTGTTTCTCTCTCTGCGCGCGCGCGCGCGCGCGCGCGTGTGTGTGTGTGTGTGTGTGTGTGTGTGTGTGTGTGTGTGTGTGTGTGTGTGTACTCTGACTCGGAGCATATAATCTTACAAAATGTATATTTTGGCTTTTTGACAAGTTCACATTTCGGATCTGACAGTTCACCAGCATTATCTCAACTTCTGACGGCTTCACGGAATGTGTGAAGTCCTAGCTACATATATTTATTTATTTATTTATACCACATACATTAAAAATAACATGGCATTTAAAGTGTTGGTATAAAGCAATTTGATATACCAATACTGTGATCCGCCCATGGCGCAACAATACGCATACATAAACATTTTAGCGACCGTCTGCAGTTAATTCTAGATCAATGATGAATTTCCACACATTAATCATTAGTGACGCATGAAAATAACGATGGAAATTATTAATAATCCTCGTTTTCTAAATGAATTTAATATGGTACACATTTTCATCACAATCCTTTCTGCTTTCTGTTCCCCACCCCCTCTCAGGCATGACGGACAAACTACGCAGAAATGTGG
>JAECUM010044652.1:0-23994 GCA_016617855.1 Megalonaias nervosa | reverse complement strand
TTTTCGTACTTGTGTGTCAATGTATATTCAACATTTTGATAATTATCTATGTAAATGTTAAAATCAGACATTTTCTTCGAATGCTTTAAAAACTGATTACTACAATCTTGTCTGATGCATACAGAATGACTGATATAAGTATTTGTTTGAAAGCTGCGTTTAGAAGACAAAACTTAATTATGATACTTTATGCACAATTGCTTTTATAAAGCTAATTGTTATCTGAACCGCAATGCTCCTCTTAGATTCACTTTTGACACCTCTATAACTGTTCATGCCCTAAATGTATTCTCACAGATGACTATATTTACAGGAGCTGCATATTAAAGACCAGAAGCACAAGAACGATAAACAGGGTGTCTGTGATAGAGAATGTGTCAGTTTAAAAGATAACTGAATCAGATTTCATGCTGCATATTATTTACGATTTAACCTGGCATTCTTACCTTAAATGAACAGAGACAGTTTCCTGTATGATTACATTTAAGTACCGTCCATATGCTGGATGATATGAAGAAATAGAAAAATATGGGCTTCCTGTGTTTTTACCGATGATTTGAAACCACAGACATAACGTCAGGTTGTATGAACTGGAATTTAGGTTGATGAGCTCCAGATTGGAAATCTCTGAGTCGACATAGAGGTCGTAATCTATGAATGAAAAAGTTTTATGTTCTGTAATATTTTTTCTCACGAATTGAAAAAATGAATCAAATAAAGAAAGCTTGTGATAAATATTTCTATGAAACACAACTGGTGACCACACTTTATCTGGAAAATCAGTTTTATTTTAGTGAATTATGTTGCCGTGAGATTACTTACCCGATGATTGTACGATCGTCCGTTTCCTCTCCAGTCCATGAATCATAGAAGGACAAAAGGATTCGTTTTATCCTGTCCGTATTCCATACAAAGGGACGATACTCTTCCTCACCTTTCCCATTTCCTTGCCTTACTACCGTAGTTTGTTTACCATTTTTTGCATAAACAATACCTCGACGTTGCTCTCATTTGACTGAATGTGTTGGAGGGCTTACAAGTAATAAATTCTGGCAGGTATTCTCTTATGAATACATTCCACAATCACATTAACGTTACGATAATATGTAAAATGAGTAGACAATTAGAATTGTTTCCTGTGAAAAGGTTAACTGTACTTCTAATAAGAGAGCAGCAACATTGATGGTCATCTAAGCTGTCAGATGTGATGCCATTGCCCCGGTAAGAGTAAGAGGAGGACAAAGACTTTCTTTCCTTACCGTGTAGATCACCGGGCGAATCCAGCGAAAAGTGGTATTTTACTCAAGTTGTAAGACTGTATTGACCTTCTACAGGTCTCGTATTGGTCTGGGCCGCAGTAGCAGCACCTACAATATTTAGTTTTCGTGTATGTTAACCTCAATGCTGATAGGAGTTTGAGAAGTTAGAATCTGTGTGTCAGCCAGTTGCCTCTGTTGTTTCCCTAATAGCCTTGTCCTATTCGAACGAAAGGCTTGTAGAAATAGCTCTTATTTCATCAACTGAATGTTTCTCTTTTTTCGTGCTTAATCATTTGAGATCTCGTAGAACGCCAAACGTATTATCCACTTTACCCATGATGTTAGGGCTTGGGTGGTAATATCCTCTTTCCCCGTTTTGACCGGAAGAAAAAGGGTTCCCCTCCCCAGCACTTGTCATGACGGGACCTGTATCACTGCCTCTTTAGACTTATCGATGGAGGAAATGGGACGGATGACGATTATTTGATTACCCGATTGAATGCAGCCTGTTGATTGCTGTAAAAGGTCATTTTGTAATCATTACCATCAAACCATCTGATCTGAACTGTATTTAGTTAGGGCTCCTGAAAGGATATACAACTCACTGCTATGCTTGCTTAATTGAGAGCCATCAAGAAACATGTTTTATACGATAGATGCTTCAAGGAGGTGCTGGTTCGTGGCTGGAACAGATGTGAATGGATTCATGTCAGTACCAACGATACGTTCCACCTGTGAAACAAGGCGAAAGATTTTGGTATATTAAATTAGAAATTGGTTAATTGGTCAAGTAACTCCCTATCATGACCTATATTGTGATGTCTGAATGTGTCCGACATCATGGAAGAGTAGCAGTTGATCGTAATGAGTGCCAACTTGTTCTCATCGAAGAGCCAGAGAAGAAGGTTTAACTAGTTGTAGGATTAAAGCACTCAAATGGACGATGATGTTACTTTTGCACCAGTCCCTGAAAACACATCACTTACCCTTCTTCAATATCAAAGTAGAGGCTTTTTAGTTAAAGAGTTAAAGAAGTCAAACATTGGTTTGCTCGCAAGGCTACTCTGAGAGCAGCCTGACGCGAAGCAGGAGCCAGCCGGGACATTGATGAAACATCTGCGATCTTCGCATGTTTGAGCAGGATGAGTCTCAGGATATTCCCCAGGGAAGGTTTTCCACTAGCTCTAGAAGATTGCTTAACGATGACTTATCTCACTTGATTGCTCACCAATTACTTGTCTCACTTGAGTGGCGCTCTCAGAGTCAGTTTGCACTCTTGACCTCTAACTTCTTCAATAATGCTAACTGTCAGGGGAGGAAATGGAGTAGGCATAACCTAATAAACCATCCCAGATTATGCTGCATCCGCCGTAAATGCCTCTAGGGCCGGGACTGGTTAGACGAATGCACGCAGTCTCAGATCACACCTCGTCACAAACAGATATATCATCAGGCGAACCCAAAGTGCACTAATCTGTTGAAACATCGTTGGCTGGACGGACAATCCAGTTTGAAGGGTCTGACCCGTTCTTGACAATGAATTGATTGGAATATATATGAAATGTGCAGTTATATTCATAAAGGCCCACTAGTGGATAAAAACCCAAACCAGTACGAATATATCCGGCAATTTCGCCCCCTCCACCCCCGTTGATTCTGGCTGCCAAATAAATTAAAAAATGAGGACTGCCTTTTCATACTGTTGTTGCTTCTAGACGTTGAAACGCGTTTATTACATGACACAAGGACAGCGTGAGTACTGTCATGGGCTATCGGCCAGTCTCCAGCCGGCTCATCACCATTCGCCTCAGGGCAACTGCATTCAACATCACCATCATACAGGCATACGTCCCAACATCAGACTATGATGACGCAGATGTGGAAGACTTCTATGACCAGCTACAAGAAGTTGTGAATAAAACACCGAAGAAAGACATTCTGGTTCTGCTAGGCGATTGGCATGCTAAGATAGGCGAGGACTCTTGCATGAACCTGAAAGGAACATGTGGGCATTGCTGCCATGCACAGACCAACGAGAGAGGCCTGAGGCTCCTGGAAGTCGCTAGCTACAACGATCTTATGCTGGCAAACACCTTCGGCCAACACAAAGTATCCAGAAGATGGACATGGCACAGTCCAAGCGGAGACCATCACAGTCAGATCGACTACATCATGGTAAAGAGGCGCATAAAGTCAAGTGTAAACATCGCCAATATTCGAAGCTTTCCCGGAGCGAACATTGGAGGTGACCATGATCTGGTGATGATGACCTTCAGGCTACATCTAAAGAAGGTCAAGAAAGATAACCAAACAAGAATATAGTTCAGTCTCGAGAAACTGAAGGATCCAGAAGTAGCAGAAGCCTTCCAAGCAAAGATTGGTGGGAAGTTTGCACCGCTCACCATCCTCGACGACACAGACATGGACACGTTGATCACCACCTTTAATACAGCAACGACCAAAACAGCCAGCGAGATCCTTGGTAGACATCGCCCAGTTAAGAAGACCTGGGTCACATTTGAGGTCCTGAACCTGTGTGTCAAGAGGAGGGAGCTGAAGAAGAAGAAGAATGATACAGAAGGGGCAGAAAAGTATAAGGCAGTCAACCGGGAAGTCAAGAAAAGCATGAAAAAAAGCAAAAGAGAACTGGATAGAAGAACAGTCCAAAAACATTGAGGGAAACTTGAAAGGTAACAACAGCAAGAAAGTGTACCAGCTGGTCAATGATCTAACAAGCACAAAACAACGGTGAGTTACCTCCTTACAGGACAAAGCCGGAAACTGCCTCACAGAAGAAAAAGACATTCTGAGAAGATGGACAGAGTACTGCGCAGGACATTACATCCACCAACCCATAATAGATCCAGAGGTACTGAACGTCCCTCCAGCAACTAACAACGACAACCACCCTATCCTACGGGATGAAGTAGAAGCAGCAGTGAGATCGTTGAAAAAGAGGAAGTCGGCAGGAGTGGACAACATCCCAGCAGAACTGGTCCAAGCAGGGGGAGAAGCAATGATTAGCGCCCTCACAAACATATGCAACAAGATCTGGCTAACAGGAGAATGACCATCGCCGTGGACACAATCACTGATCATCACCCTCCCCAAGAAAGGCAATTTACAACAGTGCCAAAACCACCGTACAATCTGTCTTATAAGCCATCCAAGCAAAGTCATGTTGAGGATACTGCTAAACACACTAAAGCCACAGGCTGAAAAGATTATTGCTGAGGAAATCAGTGCAGAGAAGACCAAACTGATGACCAATAACGCCAAAGACATCAGTACTGACATCAGGGTCCAAGGTGCGAAGCTAGAAACAGTCCACAGCTTCAGGTATTTGGGGGGAATTGTAACAGATGAAGGATGAAAGCCTGAAGTACTCTCCAGGATTGCGCAGACAACAGCAGCGCTGACAAAATTGAAGCCCATCTGGAACGACAAGAACATCGCACTCAGTTCAAAGGTCAGACTGATGCACTCACTGGTGACCTCCATATTTCTCTACGCCTGTGAATAATGGACCATAACAGCTGACTTAGAGAAAAGGATACAAGCCACAGAGATGAGATGCTTCCGAAAGATCCTCGGCGTCTCATACAAAGACCGTGTCACCAATGAAGAAATACCGCAAAGGATCAGACAAGCCATTGGGCCTCACGAAGACCTCCTGACCACAGTGAAAAAACGTAAACTGCAGCGGTATGGGCATGTCTCAGGATCATCACGACTTGCCAAGACAATCCTGCAAGGCTCCGTACAAGGAAGAAGAAAGAGAGGCAGGCAGAGAAAGAGGTGGGAAGACAACATTCGAGAGTGGACAGGTTTGACATTGAGCGACTCAATGAGAAAGACGGAAAATCGAGAGGAATGGAGGAAACTGATTGCTCGGTCTTGTGTGGTGCCCCAACGGTCTACCAGACTACGGGACTGATGATGATGATTATGAGTTGCTTCTAGACGTTGAAACGCGTTTATTATGGTCTTCATTTCTAAAATAATAATTTAAAGAGACAACTCTAGCGGGACCCCATTCGTCACTGACGTTTCGAAGCTGGGCAAAATATGAGCCCCCAGCTGTAATACTATTTGGTGACCGTAAAGACAGTAATTTACGATTTGGGGCTTTTTTTAAAGAAATTCCTGAACTCAGCCATTGTTTGTTGCGCCATTGACTTATGCAAGACTTTACTTCGGATGAGATCATTTTGTATATAGACGACCGGAAAAGGGACGTCATTGGGCTAGCAGAGCATTTGGCAATGAGCGCATGACAAGGCGGCCTAAAAGAAACAAATATGCTGCCTCGTTGTGTATTTTAAATATTTACTAAAACTCTCTCGCGAAATTCACGCACAGTCATACATCAGCTATGCAAGATATATAACCTGTATCGCGTGGAATAACCTACGACAAACAAGAATGAAGTGTATAGAAAATCCACGTCCAGGTTAATGAATTGCTGAGCTGATAATGAGGCCAAGCAAAGAGTGCACAATTCGTAATATGTTCCTTGTAAACCCAAGTGAAAGAACTCGTGCGAAGTGCGAAGATGGGTGTATATATGCATGAATATATTCATCTGTTAAGTTTAAACTGACTGCACACTAGTCAATTTTAGCGAACGTTTGACCGAACCTTGCCGTTTCCATTTTGAACCCCGGTGGGGCTGATGTCAATGACTGACCTGAGATTACAGTTGTCCGTGGGTACAAAAAACAGCCTGGAGTATACCCTTGAGAGTTCATTTTTATAACTATTTCCACCGCCTTCTTTTTGAGTAGCGACCAGATATTCTTCTGTAACAATTTCTGCCTTCTCCTAATCGGACGGCAAATCCGTCATGGAAGGGGAACCAGAAAGAAGAGAGGGTTTGATTTTGATACATGTAACCTAAATCTCCTTCGAAAGAACCTAGGTCGCCATTCGTTTTAGGGAAACACATGAATTCACACGGCTGAAATGGAGTCAACATTTACCCTCACGAGTGCTGTCTTCAGTCGGTCGGCTTAGGAAGTTAACGTTGGTTGATTTTAGGCTCGGGGAAAAATAAGATTTGCTTCCTTTTCATTTACAGACTGCATCCGGATTTGGAGATTATGTTGCCGCCTGAAATTGGGCTCATTACGAAATTGTTGCCTTTGAGCGTGATACAGCCTCTTATCCTTTGAAAGCGATCGCCGCTACGCTGCGGCTGAAACTAATTCAGTCTGACAGGAGGCCCAGATGAAAAGGGAAGTTGAAGCAGCACTTCTTAGAATGCTACTTCCCATGCTCTATCCATATTGTTTCCGAAAAATGGCATGCCATAGAATACGGCTTTGGGACAGGCAAGCTCAGACAGACTTCTAATCTCACGATATCTAGGTTAAGCGATACTTTCAGGACATTAGCGATTGTTTGATGTGCAGCTGTATTGATCACTCTGGAAATGCAGGCTGTGGATTCCCGTGCATGAATGTTACTTGCTTATTCGGGCAGAAAAACATAGCAAATGAAATCAGATCTAGCACAGAGGAAGTAGCGAACATTTTTCTGATTAGTCTGCGGGTGGCATATTAGCCAATTTGGTCGGTCTTATGAAACAGAGGGTTGGTCATGTTGACCAAAGCATTGTTTGTATCTAAGGACGCCAGTTCAAAGCTGACCGTCGGCGAATATATACTATACGATTGTGGAGACAACTATGCTGGTACTTGGCATTCCACAAAGGAAGCCTTGGATGTGCTTGGCTCCCATATTTTATCAACGGGGCGTTCCGAGTTTTCTTTAACCTTCGATAACTATGGAAGGAGACGAAGGAATGGCTGCTCTTCTTCGTCTTCAGAATCCAAAGAAGCCACAACTTTATAAGGATGGCTTCTATTTGATGGGTTTGAACACTCAGAAATTGTTAGAACGCTGCAGATTTCTTCTCTGCCGCTTTAAAGCTGTAATAAGTACCCTCATTTGTAGGATTGGCTTATGGTAAACTGTAAAGGTTATTTCGCACTCGGTAAAAAGGTTGTCATCATCGGATGTTCTATCAACATCAGATAAAAAAGTCCAGTTGGCAGGGACGGAGTTTTGCCATCGCCACATTGCACTCTTTGGTCTTTTCGCAAGCTGGTACTTGGCTTTCCACAAAGAAAGCCTTGGATGTGCTTGGCT
This sequence comes from Megalonaias nervosa, assembly GCA_016617855.1. Taxonomy (NCBI): domain Eukaryota; kingdom Metazoa; phylum Mollusca; class Bivalvia; order Unionida; family Unionidae; genus Megalonaias; species Megalonaias nervosa. The sequence goes on along the minus strand of JAECUM010044652.1, from coordinate 16,582 downwards.
CCCGTGTTTTATCAGCTGGACGTTAACCTTTGATAACTATAGAAGGAGACGGACCAACAACTGTGTATTCGACTCTTCTATTAGTCGTTATAGCTGTTACTCCAACAACGCCTGCCGAGGAGGCAAGTCCGCCACCACTCGTTTCTCGTTTTGCAGCTGACTTGATCCAATCTTCCATGTAGGCGTTCTGTCCATCACTTTTGGAGGCAGTTACCATGAACGTGTCCCGCACTGTGCTGGGTAGTGACGATGTCTTGGGATGTAAACTTGAAACGACACATTATTTTTTCTGGACTTACTCAGACTCTCATTATACTTAAGACCTCCTCGTAGAACCGATGCTCATGCGTTTTCTGACCTAAGAGCGTACAGTCTGAGTCTGCTCGTGGACAAACAATTGTACCCGCACATCGCGTGTCCTGCGTTTCTGCATTTGCCTTAAACATTTGGCTTCATCTGCATTAAGATAAAATCTTGGTCAAATTCCTTTAAGACAAAAAAGGAGCGAAAAGCATATTGTGAGACTCAACAAAATGAATGTGGTCAATTGCACTCATACACACCGCTTGTTGCACAATAAGCGAATTAGCGATTAAATATTAGTAGGGTATGAAACAACAACCAACGAACCATATTCATTATTTCTTGTTTGACCATGAGGAAAGAAATTTCTTTCTCCATAGAAACGAAGTCAATGGCTGCGTGTCAAATTCACAGAAATAGAAATAGAGCTCAATACATATTGATTGCACTATATAACATATACCTTTTGTTATATATATATATATATATATATATATATATATATATATATATATATATATATATATATATATATATATATATCATTTTTATGCTTATAGATTGAAAGTGTCATCCCTAAAAAGAAATTTATTGTGGCCGTTTGACCTTGGGCACCTGTAGAATAAATCTTGCTGAAGAATTGGATGGGATTCTACTTTAAAAAATCAGGTGACCTACTTTCTTATTTGTTAGCAACTAATGGACCTTGCCCTGTTGACAAGTAGAATCTTCTAGAAGTGATTAGTTCGGTTTTCGTTTTGGTCCTGAAACTGTGTCTTACTTTTTTTTTCATTTCTGTAGCCACATCAATCTATTCTAGACTATTGGCACAGAAGCACAATAGATTGAACTTTCTTCTTAACACTTCTGAATACATTCTGAATACTTGATACTTTTGGACTTGTGATGGAACCATTGAGACTATTTATGATTTCTTTCACAATATGTAAGTTATTTTAAATTTTTCACTTTCTATTCTAGGGACATTTTTTATTTGTTGCATCTTACAAAACGTGTTGGATTTCACTCTTTCTCGTTACTTAATTTAAGATCATAGATCCATAAGAATTTACATTCAGTGCTATATAGATTTGTCGACCGATGGCAAACAAATATAAAAGATTGATTTAAATTCCTTGATATGTATTTAATACAATGTATCTCATAAGGCCAAAAAACATGTAAACAACCGTAGCCACCTACCTGTGGTAAGGTAACAGTGGGGAAGGAATTTGTTGCCTTTGTCTAAATGGAATATAGCCGGGAAAGACGATATCAATGATTACTGAATTTTGAGGCATCTTCTAGCATTACTGTGATAGAGGAATGTATTCAAAGAAGAAGATTTTGATAAGAATATTCTGGTCATGTCTCATCAATGAAATACCCGAAATATTTTCAATATTTGTAATAATTTGTTTTACATTTGACCAGGAATTTTGCTGCATAGAAAACCTACATGAACACGATGCTTCTGATGTACTTCCAGAAGCGTTGGTGGTTTTCCCCTCAAGGCAAGAGATACACGTTTTCTGACCGAAAGCGCTCTGGTAACTTCCAACTGGGCACGGTGTACAGGGAATTACCGTAGTGGGAGAAAACGATCCGGCTGGGCATAGCTCTGCGAAATGAAAACACTTAGATCAGACCCATTAAGATATATAAATGGATTTGTTAAACCCTTTAATTCACAAACACTATTTTGGATTATAATCTTGCAATTCATTTAAACATCTTATTGAGCTGATGTTTTGGTCTCTGGAATTAAAACTGAATAGAATACCAATATAGTCACAAAGCCTATAGCTATTACACACAAGACAGATAAGCAGGTAAATTTCAATCGCTTAGTAGCTTCAATTCTCATGTGAATTCTTGTACCAAATATTTAAAATAAAGACAACATATTTATTGTTTTCATAAATAAGGAACCAGGTTAAAATACTTGCAGCAGAATTATTGAAGAAATTTGCTAATTTTAACTCGTGTGACCATCTGCAAAACAAATCCAAAAGCAGATTTGTTTTTCATCTATTCATACCAACGCATTCAATAACGTGTTTCCGACCAGTCTCCAAAGTTACGTGACCGGATGGACACTCTTTACAGGCTGATCCACCCTCCTCATCCTGATATGTGTTCAGCGGGCACTGTTCGCATGACTGTTTTGTCTCATTATACTGCGTACCAATGGAACATGTTTCTGGAAAGAAGGAAAACAATGTTTTAAAGATTACAAACTAGGCATGCATTGAACATTATACGGTCAATTTCATTTCTTCCAATAACCTTTAAGTGTTCACTTGTATCATTCAGTTTTAGGATGATATCGATAGTTCATAATTTTGAGACTAAATGAGTATCATTCTGATGACACATGTACGCACACCATATGTGAATCAATCACAGTGATGATGTAGCATATCGCTGCTCAAGTAGCGAAAACGCAGAAACTTACACAAACTGGACCCATTTTGTCAATTGTACTTTAATACTGTTTACAGAGCCTATCGAGATTTTCTACCTTTTTCCTATTGTCGTGAATCGTCTAGGCTTATATTTTTGGTTCGTTTGAGGGATTTATATATCTAAAGTATTTAGCACCGTGATACATTTTCAGGGCTTTCGGTTGTAATCGGCATTATGCAACAAGGAATTTGATTATGACTTTTTGTACCCCATAATTTCAGTAGATTCTTTTCAAAGAAATCTGAGGATTGAAGGTCAATCCCAAATAAAAAAAAACCCTACAGTTTAATCATACATACATACATACATACATACATACATACATACATACATACATACGTGATGACGTTAACCTATTTAAGGGTTTGTTTCTTGCTGGACGCAGCAGATAGTACACAATGACAATTACAGACTAAAAACTAATTTGAAATGGCCATAGCCATGAGATCTAACTCAATTACTAAGAGTTTAATAAGTACTTTTCTAATTGTGGTGAAAATAATATTAATTCGCTTAATGGCTGAAAACAATCTACAACGAAAATCATCATAGTACTGGGAAGCAAAGGCAAAGCAGTCAAATAAATTCATTTCCTCTAAGTTACCATTTTAATTCATAATTTATATTAAATTACGAATCAGATTTCAACAAGTGACTCCAAGAAAATGGCTCATGAATGATGTTTCTAGATATTCAAAAAGCGAACAAGACCTTTTCGCTACTAGAAAAGGTCTTCTTTTCTTCCTTATACTTACTGCAAACATCCCCGTCCACGAAACCATTATCGCAATGAAGGATCCCGTAACTGTCAAACTGATAAGTTGGTCCAGACCAACCTGATATATTAAATTTGCCCACATCTACAAGTCCTATCAGGATGTTTCGAAAAATATTGGTGATGTTATCATGATGTGCATATGCATCGTGTAATGTCATGCTGCCCTTGTTCCATGGCACAACAATGTCAAAATGTATAATAGTCCCGATTGTAACATGAGTCTGCATTGTGTGCCTTATATTTGAAAGTGTATCAACAAGTCTGCGACTTGACAGATTTAACATCCTTTCCAAGACCACGCCCTGCACGAACCTTCTTTTACGTGTCACTACACCGCACGTTACTTTAATGTTATCAATTGTGCATCCAGTACATATATTATTTTTAGGAATCCCTGCCACAATGCTCAAGAACTTTTCCTTTATATCGCGGAGAACAGACTGATCATTGCACAAACCATTAAAATAATGCAATTCTGATGCAAGCATCATAAATCTTGGGTCCCGGTGCTCTAAAAAAGAATAAAGATGTGAAAGTTATTTATTATTTCCCTACAACAAAAATTGAAATTTAAAAGAGAACTGGCATTATTAGTAACTAAATCCCAAATAGTCCTAAACGTTCTATTATAGTTTTAAAATTATAGAGTATTACTAATGAATTCCAGCAGTGCTCCTAATGCATTCCAACTTTGAATGTGCTTATCTGTTAGTCATCTCGAATATACTAATGTGCCAACAGTCTTGATGAAAGACAGTGATGAAACCCAAAGTGTCCTTAAATGAATTCACAAACCTCAAAAATATAGTCCAAATATTTTGAGTACTATGTAATTCCTGTCAATAATTTATATAAATAAATCTTCTTAAATTAAAACTGAACACAACAATAAGACTTATTCTTTTTGTGGATGTTAAGGTATGAATAAGTACCTTTGAAACATTTTATATAAAAAGCTAAGACACAATAACAGAGATATCGACGGTCAACTTTATATATATATATATATATATATATATATATATATATATATATATATATATATGTGTGTGTGTGTGTGTGTGTGTGTGTGTGTGTGTGTGTGTGAATATTTAGTCAAGCAATTTAGTAAAGACTTATTCTTAAATATTCTTTTTTATTTTATTCTCCAAATCTATGAAAAGAGTCAAACAAAATGTTTAAAATTTGAAAATGTGGATCACATATCATGAAAACAAGAACACAAATGTTTTTTTTATAGCAAATATAGTCACCATTACGTGATTTTAAGAGTATGTATTTAACTCGGGTACAACATAAATCATCTCCCAGTCATTGACGATTGTAATGCAGCTTCGGAACGAATCTCGTATACCTTACAAAGAGCAGTTCTTAATATATGGGATGTTGCTGCTAATAGAAAAGCACACTATATACCATGATACGATAAAGTGGTAAAATGGTATCAAAAGTATAGGGAAGGCATACCCACCGTGTAGGAAAAGTATACACGGTTTTCAAGGCTTCCAGAGTATTATTGCTGACTCAATAATGTTGCAGAAAGCCCCGCTGACGGAACTAAGATGCTCTAATTCTTCTGCATTTGCAAGTCAGAGGAAACCTCTAAATGCCCCATCTTGCAAAATAACTTTACCAAATCCATATAACTAAAATTAATAGCAGAGTAAAGGGGGTGTTAGGTTTTGTGTGAGAAATGGTTTATTCTCATAACCTGTCAAATACTAATAACAAAGAGGATTAGAAGAGAAAGGTTAAATCTATAGGAGAAATTTACATTTCATTAATTATCAATGATCTTAAAGATCATAACATCACAATACATTAAGCATATAAATAAGAGTCCTTCAGAGACGTTGCATCAATTTAAGACACTATACTAAATGGCGATGTTAATCGTGTTAAGAATACTCACTTGTGCAGTTTGGAACGACACTACTCGGGGACCATCTTCCAGAATCTAGACAAAAGAAACGTCCATCAAATCTGTATGGTAGGTCATGTTCCGAATTACAGGACATTGCACAGAAAGGTCGTAAATTCATGGTGTCGCAAGTCATGGTTCCATTTGATGGTGCATTCAGGTTAGGACAGGCGACCTCTTAATAATAATAATGCCAATAATAAATCAGAAGCAAGCAAGACAATGACAACAATAGTTACAACAACTAATACAAAGACAATGAACAATTACATAAACTATAATAAGATGTAGTGATAATATTGGCAACAAAATATGTACAAATCTACATGAGCTTTTACTTCTTGTATGATTGATATAGTGGTATTTCTTCTAGCATTCTACTCATATAGCGCGTTTTTAACAAGCCACTATTGTCAACTAATGAATGATTCTAGGAATAATGAAACAAACTTGGCGATGATGATGACGATGATAATAATAATAATAATAATAATAATAATAATAATAACAAACTCACCATGACAGTATGGCTCCGTTGAATTAGACCATACCCATTTCCCTTTTGAGGCACTTGAATCAGCAGAGCATGTTATTTCCTTGTCTCCCCTTAGGGGCAAATTGAAGCGACAAGAAAGCGTGCAGATTTCTCCAACGTTCAAACTTCTGCAGGAAAACTTCATATTTTCATCCGTTAATTGCAGAGACGGATGTGAGCATGTGATTTCTGAAATTGATGACCTTTAATATATTCAGTACTTATTAATCTTTTCTTTTTATATGCTGTAATTATGCCGGACATGGAACATATTGTTACTGATCAAATGTTTATTTTCTCCAACGAAGCTGTCATAAGTCGTTAATCGTACGAAAAGATACATGTAAGACTATAACACACTTTATTATGTCAATTGTGAAGTTATACTAATTTCTTTTCTTTCTTTCATTGTTAGAGAATCATTAGTTACACACACACACACGCACACACACAAACACACACACACACACATACACACACACATATATATATATATATATATATATATATATATATATATATATATATATATATATATATATATATATATATATATATATATATAGAACCTATGGGGTAACTTTCTCGTAGATATAAAGTACTTCCAACCTCAATTTAAAAACCCATCATGATGTTAGAGTGATGGGTCCGTTTAAATATCCGGGTACTCTCAGGTTATGTATGATTCCGCATGTGTAAAATCTATACCTGATGTCTGCATGATATAATTTTACTCAATAGGCTGGGTAGCCCTATTTGACACTTACGAATGCAGACTTTTGATCATAATATTTTAAATAAAATATGGAATCTAGTAAAGTTTTGTGATGGATAGGCGTATTCTCTAACTAGTGAGTTTGAAAGGGTACAACTATAAATATTATTCATTTTTGGGCTCTGAGTGAACCAAAATACCGTTTCTTTGAAAAATTTTATTGTATCAATACATTTCATTAGTAGCAAAATGAGTTTGTCTTGCAGCACGTCAGATAATAGCAATTTTTATTGCATTAAACATGAGAGGTTTTTGCTAAATTAGATGATGAGCACGCGATTAGACAAAGCAATGTCTGTGTCTTACCTTCAACATACAAAACAATGGTACACGTTGGAGATTCGTTTCCTTGGTCATCCTTTGCGTGATACTGAACTACGGTGAAGCCGACTGGAAGATCGGATCCTCTAGAAGGTCCCGAGTCCTGGACGATCATGACATTTGTTCCGTCTACGTTGTCTTCAGCTTGTGGCAATGACCAGGAAGCATTTGTTTTGAACTTGTCAGAATTGGCATAAAAATGATGATATGTCACACATGTTATCTTCGGAGGTTTTCTGTCTGTATAAGAAGACAAGACATTCAATATATTCAAACTGAGTAACTTAGAAAATAGATTGTAATATGTGTTACCTTTCAAATGACGCCGAAGCTACTGTAATTAATGGAATTAATATTTTCTAATCCCTATTTTTTCAATGTTTTGTTTTTGAAAGTTGCATGTATTGGATAAGATTGGATTGCAATAACGGTTGTTGTTTGTCCGTCTCAACAATAACTTTTATTTTGTTCCAAATTATTTGTGTAATATTCAAGGAAAAATTTAATGTTTATACCAATATTATATAAGGGTTCAGCTCTTATACGGGTGTTTCCTGTTTTGAAGGAAGACAGGTTAATACGAATGCGTGTGGTTTAGTTTTCATTCACGTTTCAAATATTAGCTAGTAAATATTCTTACCTATACATATAGGCTTACTGTTTGTATACAAGGCTTTGTTCGCAGTGCACTGGGAAAATGCTAACGTTTGAAGCTCATATCCTGCGTTACACTTTGCCCAGCAGACAGACTGGTACTCGATATAATTGCCAATGCTAGGGCATGTGTATTCACCATTTGCTGGGTTCTCCGGTTTCCGGCATTTAATTTCTGCAACAATGGTATACTAATATAACTAACAAACAATGGGGATAAAATAAATACGGTGTAAGTTACATGTTCAAATCGTCAGAGTTATTTTATTAGATATAATGGTGCAAAGAAGTAAAGCATATGAAGCTACACTCGATTTTATTTGCAAAATCTCCTGACTAAACTCGTTTCAATATTTATTAAAGACCTTAATATGTACAGCTGCTCAAAATTACATGGAAGGTTACGTGACTATGAATCATTAGCACGCAACTTTTCTGAACACGTCAGGCATTTCTAGTGCAATCTGTTCGATAACATTTGGTCATAACTTTATATATGGTAATAAGCAAAAAGATGCAAGGAATAATAAATCTTTAATAAGGCCATATAAATCATTACCTCCTTGAATAACTGGCTCGTTTCACCTACTGATTTTCAATAATTTTGACGAAATTTATCTCACAGTAAATTAAACCCTGGTGTGGCATGATACTTAAATTGATTTGATACCAAAAATAAAGGCAAACTGAACAGTCCTGGTCTGAAAGTAGTAACAGTCTGCAATGCGTGTTCTATTTAATCTCCGGATTTAGACTATCATCAGCTATCACGTGACATATTACATCAAAGAGATTGAATGAAATATTTCAGAGTGTGCAATCTATCATCCTTCTCAAATTGTAAAGGAATGGAAAGACTATGACACTGAATTCAATGTGGGTTTTTTTAAAATGTTATTTTCTGTGAGCGCCAAATCGCAGCCAATAAATTACTTTGTCCCTCTAGACATGTCTTTGAATTTGTTCTACGCAGCTTTCAATGTAAATTCAGTATTATAAGCTTTAACTACCTAATAAATCTGTATCAAGAATGTTCAGTTAGTGACCTCGTTTCATGACTATAATATCATTATCACAAATGTATATTCTAGGATAAAAATAACACGGTGTAATCTTGATCGACGTGCACATTTTACCTTAACATCCGGAAAGTTAAAATATTACCCCCAGGGACTTAGACAAACTTGAGAGAGATCGAACCGGAGAAGGATGGGGATATTAGTTTTACAAACAATATTTTGGTGATCGTATGTACTATTTGTGATAAGACACTATATGTACTATTGGATATGTATAACTACACTTTGAGCAAAGCGAAACAATGACCAGTGGCAAAGTTAATCAAGGATTATTCTACTGATATGTAACATGATGATGATGGTGATGATGATGATGATGATGATGATGATGATGATGATGAAATAATTTAAATGAAATCCGTTTTGGGAAATGAAATGTGATAATTTAAATTGCATATACTTTACATTGTCGAAATTCAAACTTGCATGTAGCATGATAAACTGTACACTTTATAGACATACAAGAGTGTTTCATGCTTTGAGAAATAAATAGTGAATAGTTCATTCAGTGCACTATTTAAAAGTCATTAAGAACACTTATATAACCTGTGTGAAATACAGTGAAAAGATTGTTGTAAACTACGTTGGTCTGGAAAGGTAGATCAGATACAGAGAGTATGGGAATCAAGGAAGACACATTTTTAGAAAATGGCAAACTTAACTTATGAAATTGCACCATGTGTGAGATAAATGATTACATTATCAGTTATTATTAGGTTAATATTAAAATGAAGCAGATAAACAATTAATGAAACACAGCATTAGAAAACAATATTATTTTTCTGTTTTAAACAGCTTTTCTTACAAAACCAAAGGATAGATTCTGATTGTTCTTGTCTGATTCGCTAATGTCGGATCATAATGTGCTTGTAGAACTAAATATAACAGAGCATAAATTGTTGCAGCATTATTGGCGGCTCGTTTGCATGGGAATGGATTTTATTTTGTATCGCCGAATGTGTATATCTTATATTCTTTTTCTGACAGATATATTTTAATATATGAACTTCATCTTTATTAATATCGTTCCGTACTCTGATCGAGTTATGTGCTCGGAGTATTAAATAAGAAGAATCCCCGTATAAAATTTACAAAATTTGGGTAAAGATTTTTGTATCGGAACTGTTAAGCTCCTATCTGCAATCGTATAAAGAAATGATCTTTTTTACGTTCAAAACAAAAGTAACATGATAAATTGAGCTAGCATTGTTTGTATTCACCATTGTATTAACATCAAACACAAAACAGTATTTAGCGATAAAGATATGCCCAGGATTGTGTACATGGTATCCTGTCAGACGACATATATATTTTGTCCGCATTTCGGCGGAGGACGATATAATGGCGTCTTTGCAGCTATCCAAATGACGACAAAAAAATTCATTACCGCAGTAAAACAGTTAAACTTCAACTCTGATAATGAATGATCTGTACATTTAATAATAATTTTGTTTTTATTTCCATAGAACGTTCAGACGCGCACGCATAATGTTAATATTTTCGTTACAAATGCTAACACGCACTAATTTTGTGGCATTTCAACAGTGAGAACAGCTCTTTACATTTGTTTAATTTACCAGTCTGTGTGTTTCTATTTCTTTCTTCGTTTGAAAATGCTTTGGAAACCTTAAAGTTTCCACATTCAAAATGGAAACATCGGACTGCGGCAAGATAAACAAAGTTCAATGCTGAGAAATGTTGCTTCTTACTGGAGCAGGACTGGTCTTTGCTACCAGTCCATTTTCCGTTATCAAGGCACTGGGTGTCTGAAACACCACTTAGTTCAAATCCCTCATCACACTTGAAGGAACATCTCGTGCCATAAATAGGATCTGGACTGCTGCAATTTCTGTAGCCACGGCTTGGCCAAATTGGAGAATCGCAGCGGATAACTGCAAATTACAGATTATATTGAAATATAATTAATGAAATTTATGAAGAAGTAACTACGTTATATAATGTGAAAGATCAATGATATGAATTGTTTGCTGTTACACTGTAGATCATAAAATATTATGAAACGCTATATTCTCTTTCATAAATGTGAATTGTTTTACACACAATATACAGTTTTGTACAGACGTTTAGACTCAGAAATGAATCTTGTTGTCACCAATATTATTTATATCATTGCATTCGGATGTTACTAGGTGATTTTCATAATGTAATTAATTTGTTTTACTTAGCATTTACATTCTACAGTTAATACAGTCACTCGTTCGAGCTAAACGGAACAAAAAAACTCATGCTTGCAAATAAAGCCTTTGAAGCATGAATTTCTTGCATTATATTTAAAGACAGAATTGATGGTGATTGTGTTACAGGAAATCTGAAAAATGCGTTCAAATCAATAACACAATAAACTCCGTCAAAACATAATCAAACACGTAGAAATTGTAAACTTTTTGTTGTGCACCAGCAGAGCAAAAGAACATACTCTAAATCATGTTATAAAGAAACTTTGCTCTTCAGGGTATGCAAACTAACCAAGCAACGTTACAGGGGAAATATGTTCTTAGATTAATCAGTATTTATGGCATGTTATATTCGGACTATCTGTGTTCATCATAAATTGAATAACTCAAAACATACCCCGAACTTCAAATTCAAAGGAACAAAATGCTTGATATCCGTGCTGATCTTTGGCCACATATGTGATATAATGATGACCTTCTGGGAATTCCGAACCGGCGTCCCCACCAGCTACTCTTCGTACATCGCTACAATAATAATAATAATAATAATAATAATAAGAAGAAGAAGAAGAAGAAGAAGAAGAAGAAGCAGATGAAAAATCTTAAATTTACCATAGCCAACAGCTATGTGATGTATCAATCCCCGTCGCCAATATGTAAGCATATACATTGTAGTAACTACCCGCATGTTCAACGGTTGTAGGCATTCTTTAGCAATGAATATCATATAACCACTGTATTTCTTTTGAAAATAAGGTCATGTGTTGAATCCAAAATAAACATACTTTCTGATACCTCAAAAATGAATTTAGATCATCCGAAAATGGATGACTCTGATTCCCCAAAACGAAAATCACACCCACACACTAACACAACAGACCTTACGATGTTTCCTTCAGCATCTTTAGCAGTAGGCTTGTTCCAGTCAATTGTTCGCGTCTTTTTGTTCATCTCTGTTATGTAGCTCTTCTGCATTTGCTTTGGAGGGCAGGAATCATTATCAAAGGCAGGTGGCTTCCGATTGTGATGTACCACTTCATTAATAAAACGGTAACAGTTAATTAAAATATATCCTAGAATGCTTGTAAAAATTGTACATTGTCCACCTTCAATGTGGCTTTCCTATGCAGTTTGCGTCTAGTGCCTTTGTGCGACATTTCGCGATAATGAGACTTTTCCATAACCATAACTGATGAGGATGAACTAAAGAGTTTTATCCACTCTTGTATTCATATATTGTACATCACCCAATCAGAAGCTGCTGTTTGATTTCTTCGTTCATTAATCTGCACTTATAACATTAGGCCAAGTTACTTTGATGATGAGAAAACAACGTTTAAGGTGCAAATTGGATTTTGGTGAAAATATATAGTAAATATCAAATCAATATTAATTCATGAGATTTTTAAAAAGCAGTATATATGACGTATGTTCTAGTTGAACATAATAGTATCTGTACCAACATTATTTGACAAAAACATTGTACACCCACAAATATTCTGGATCCCCACGAGTTTACTATCCACCAAACATACCTGAGAAGAAGCCTAAACCACCATGAATGTACTATCTGCCAAACTATTCGTTGAAACATCCCAGACCGCCATGACTGTACTCTACCAAAAATATTTTTTCTTAGTCCCAGGGCAGCATAATATGACCCCAAAATTTATATTAGAAAAGCAACAACTACACTATAAATATAACTCAATAACCACAATTACCCAAAGTCCATTTCATAGCTTACATTTATTGGTTTTAATATCCAATACTATACGCGCAATATCATAACGCAAAACTAATTGATAACATATTTTTCATTTTGCTATCTTTTTTTTTTCAAAACCCAGCACATGGTAATAAAAAACTGCTATCATTGGGCACGTTTAGCTTAAAAAGAAAATGAACACATTTTAAAAAGAAAGCTCAAATGCAAGTTTCTTAAAAGAATAAGTTACTTCTGAATCTACTTAAAATTCAACGAAAACTTCATTCCATACTCCAAGACAATATGATTTTCTTCGGTGATAGTTTATCTGTTGTTTAGATGCCCATTTAAAGATTTTGACTGACATTCTTCGGCAGATGGCAGAGCTACACAAATCGTAACTGTCAAAGTACATAATGAATGACGTTGACTTTGACGTCTTTGTTACATCTACTACTACTTTAGTTACGTCTAATACACAATCTAGAATTCGTGTTGTACCTTTTATAAAACACTACTACAGTTACGTCTAATACACTATCTAGAATTCGTGTTGTACCTTTTATAAAACATTCTCTATTGTCATTTTCAAATCTCCCTTCTATAGACTGCTGATTTAAAAAGTATATCTTTCATCATTATTTGATATTATTGCTACTTTTTGATCAGGATAAATTATGAATAAACATTGGTATATAGTTAGTATATTTGTAACTTAAATTACGCAAGAGATGAGGAGGACCTGTGTATTCACCAGCTGAATGCTAATGATCTCTAACGTTGTAGTTTGTAATCATTTCATTTCCTGTTAGAGCTGGGTAGCAAAATCAATATGTACACGGCATACCGCGGTATTTCTGAACATAACGCAATGCGTACCACAGTATACCGCAACTGATTTAGAGACCAACAATTTAATGTTCTGGGGCAGTGACCTGACACTTTTTTAATAAAAGAAAATCCGTCTGTCAATAACTGCAAAAACATCTTGCGCTGATTATATCAAAATAGCAGGCATCATATTACATCCATTACATTATTTATTTATTTTTTTTTTTAAATGATTTATCTTAAGATAAAAGAAAAATTAATCCGGCCTCAAAGAACATTGCAGTCACCTTAAAACCAATTACTGAATGTCAGATGATTTTTGCTATGGGTATGTTAATTGTTGTTTAAATCGTAATCTAAAAGCTGCGACTAAAGTGGGATGATTAAAGTTACTCTATAGCTGACACCCTGTGAAAGACACTGTGGTGACGTTAGAGAGCTTATTGATTAAAAAATACAAAGCGTTGACACTGAGACATACAGTTTACTAGATACACTGTTGATATAATAGACACAGTAACTTTCATTGCAATGTCATCACCAGGGAATGATATGTGTGTGTGTGTGTGTATGTGTGTGTGTGTGTGTGTGTGTTTGAGAGAGAGAGAGAGAGAGAGAGAGAGAGAGAGAGAGAGTGTGTGTAAACATCCAGTAAACATAAAATACCATTACTCAACAAACGAAAAAATAGTTGGTGGCGTTTAAAATTGCGTAATATTCAAACAGAAAGCATGTGCTCTCTTCAACACCTTAGCATGATTTGCAATCGTTCAATACAAGGCATGCACTTAACACATTAACATTGGCTAATATATTACTACTAAATGGCTTATTTTTATAAATCAGAAGTTTCCAAACGTTCCACTTGGCATCCCATTAGCCTCCACGTTGCCGTACGTGACATGTGTCAAACACGATTATAGTATCATGCATATACTTATATTTGTAATATTTAAATCTATTTTGGACAAATACAACAATTACCTAACAAAGAACGAATATTTGTTTTAAATATTTTGTCATGAAAAATGAAAACGTGATGTTAATATCAAGTTTACTAGGGAATTTCCGTACATTCGCTATTGAATGAAACCACCGACGTACAGATACAATGAAAAATTAACGAGATATGAACGACCGATAATAATTATCGCAATACCCGTATTCCAGTAATTCCTCGCACCTCTTATCCTCATGGGCGACCGCTCCGGTGGCCTCAGTGGTTAAGCGTCCTCCTCTGATGCGGGAGGTGGCGGGTTCGAACACCGCCCGAGTCATACCAAAGACATATAAAATTGGTACCAGCAGATGTGTCGTTTGGTGCTCTGCATTAACAGGTTAGTGTTAGGACTGGTCGGCCTGGTGTCAGGATAATGTAACTGGGTGAGATATGATGCTACATGTCTGTGGCATGATGCCCCAGTACTAAACATCACTATAAACTGCCACACTTCAACATTGTAGCGATATGACTGAAACAAAATGTTAAAGCTACGGTAAAAATCAAAATCACACACACACTCACACGCTCACACACACTCCTCAGGGGCGTAGTCCTATTTCTTTGTTAGTCCTCACGTCCCAATGGCAGGGTCATAGGCTTATCTCCAGTGGGATTGCAATATATTAGCATCATTCCAAGCGCCAACATATCGTCAATGACCATAACCGAGTCCAATGCTTGACTGGATCGCTTGTGCTTTCCACTGTTGTCACGGACACAATATGTTCTAACTTTTGTCCTGCATCTGCATGGGGGTGGATAAGTCATATCGACATAATCCATGAGCCTAAAGAAAGATTACGCTGTCGTCATCGATACAATATATTCTGGCACTGTTCTGCGTCTTCATGAGAATGAAGAGGGCATCTCGACATCACCCTTGAGACTGACGAAAGATTTTTCTGCATTTACGAATATAGTATAATCTGGCTCTCTTTGTGCATCTGCATGAGCGGAGGAAATGGTAGCTCGACATCCTTCACATGCTAATCGACGATTTGGAGGTGATTTGTGTGTTTGAAGTCTTGCTGCGATGTATTCAGTTGATTTTACAAAACGGTGTACCAAATATTTCCTGCCAAAGTGAAGACACATTACAACGAGCAATTGTATCCTGCAGGAACGTCTCGTATCAAACATCTAAAACTTTAAATCGTTTACACTTCATGCATTTAGTTGTCACGTCTGTAATTAAGAAGAGAAACAAATATGTGCAAACACTTCATGCATCTAGTTGTCATGTCTGTAATTAAGAAGAGAAACAAATATGTGCAAACGACAAATATATATATATATATATATATATATATATATATATATATATATAGAGAGAGAGAGAGAGAGAGAGAGAGAGAGAGAGAGAGAGAGAGAGAGAATTATAAATATACACCAGACAGAATGGAAAGTGCTATCCCTAGATTCTATAGAAGAATACTTGATAATAGTAGGCAGAATTAATATTTTAATACAAATAATACTATCATACAGGTTAGAGAATTTTTAATTCGTACTCTACGGAGATTCGAACCCAGTTCCGCGGGTAAACAGCACCCATTGCCTTGCCTGCACACACCAGCCCATATTCCATCACGACTAAGCATGCATCACCAAAAAATGATACGACTGAAACGGTGTTATATGCACTCGTGTGTAGCAGACACACTCACGTGACGACTTAGTAATTAATTCGCATCTATCTGCACAGTCGTTCAGGATTCCTATGAAAGAAATCACGGCATATAGGATTGATTATAGAGAATTATAAATATACACCAAACAGAACGGAAAGTGCTATCCTGGATTCTATAGAAGAATGCTTGATAATCGTAGGCAGAATTATATTTCAATACAAATAATCCTATCATACAGGTTAGAGAATTTTTAACTCGTGCTCTACGGAGATTCGAATCCAGGTCCGCGGGTAAACGGCACCCGTCGCCTTGCCTGCACACACCAGCCCATATTCCATCACAATTCTCCGTAGAATACGAATTAAAAATTCTCTAACCT
>JAECUM010044651.1:0-35356 GCA_016617855.1 Megalonaias nervosa | reverse complement strand
GTTTTCATAATAATAGTAGTTTTGTAAGGGTTGCTTAGTTATTAACAATTGCAAATACTAATTCTCCCCAATGATCTGCTGTAAAGAAGAGGTCAATCTTGCATTAAGTGCTTAGATTCATTATAAAGTTCCACGGTTGAGTAGTGCTTTTGTTCAAGTAAACATCACGATAACTAATTTCAAGAGATGAGTTCTGTACTGCCAATCTAACCTAATTTATGATTAGTCATTGAAGAATAGTTGATATTGTTTACGAGTTCAGATTTTTCTAAAACGAATGTGCGACTCTATTACGTGTTAGGAATCTGCATAAAAGAACTATTACGTAGAATTAGGTATTCTTAGCAGTACCACAGTTCTCGGAAGTAATTCAGTTATATTGAGAGGAATTCACTTATTTAATTTAATCGTTCGTTGGAATTACAGTGCTAGATATATTTCAGATCAATAGGAAAAAAAGCTTTCAAGGAGATACGGTGAATTCACTTAAAGAGTTTGGATATTTATAGCTGTGACGGAATTACTGTAAATTCGTTTGAAGACATTTTGGGATTATATCATGGTGATTCTTCTGTACTGTTGATACATTATTACAATACAGACCATCATTCGGAATATCTTTTGATCTCATTCGGATTACTTGAAACTTTTGGAACTTATAGACCATATAAGACTTAAGGATTTCATCGACCATACTGTAAGTTATATTTACTTTTTTAACGTTATATTTTACGGAAATAAATAATACCTTCCATTTGACAAAACGTTTGTAAATACTTATAAGTTGTAAATAAAATTATTACATAGCTTCCAAATCTGTCCAGCCTGATAATGGGTCAAATGTTAAGTTTAGATTTTTCAACACCTTATGTATGAATTAGGCGTCCAACACGTTAATTTTTTATACCTTAAAGGTCGAGGGGCTTTTGAAAACTTTCATCAAACTTTGAAGAGTATGATTCGGTCATATTGCTTTGAAAGTGGCAAAGACTGGGATGATGGTGTTCATTTACTGTTTTCTTTTAGGGAATCAGTTGTTCAAGAATGATTGGGTTTTAATTCTTTAGAGCTGGGTTTTACTGTCCTTGGACGATATAAATTCTTTTAACTGAAGATTCAAAACTTATTCTTCTTGACTATGTCTCTGATTTCAAATATTAGTTGTCAAATATTAATCTTCAGTCTACTTAGGCAACAATGAAAATTAACTTATAACGGAAATAAAATGAAAGACGTCTTATTCTTTTGGCGAAATTCTGGGCCGTTTGCACATTCCACAAAATCCTCCTCGGACTGCAATGTGTGGTCCGTATAAAATTGAAAAAAAGTAAATGACTCAAATTATACCATTAACACTCTTGGGAGGAGGAAACATAAGCAGCCGTGTCAAATAAATATGTTAAAGGATTATTTTGATGGAAATGGTCCAGGTATTTATTCAGTCAGTTTAATTGTACCTTACACACACAGTGAGGATGCAAACGATGGAATGCCATCTGATTGTAATGACTTTGGCTTAACTAATCTTCGTAATTCAGAAATATTAAACAATATGGACCAGAAACTTATACGTCTACAACAACAGTAAAGGAATGAACAATAACAGTTATTATATAAACATGGGCACTTATTTTCTGATGTTCCAAGACGAACAAATTCAATCTAATTGACACCGAGATTGCACACACACACACACACACACACACACACACACACACACACACACACACATATATATATATATATATATATATATATATATATATATATATATATATATATATATATATATATAGATAGATAGACAGAGAAAAGAGATTCAATATTTACTGAAGAATGATACGATAGAACCAACTAAAATGTAATTGGAATTCACAATGTATTCTTGTGCCTAAACCAGAAAATGCATTCCGCGTGTCTACTGACTATAGGAAAGTCAACAATATCACCAAAACGGATTCATTTCCAATGCCACGAATAGATGATTGCATCTACAAAAATGGAAATGCGAAGTCTCATCTTTTAGAAAGGGTTACGGAATATTCCACTCTCGGAAAGAGCAAAAGTAATTTAGACATGTACAAATCCAAATGCCCTTTATCGGTATAAAGTGAAGCCCTTTGGAATTAGAAATTCTCCGGTCTCCCAGAGTTTAATGAACATGATAACTTCTGGTCTACATTTTTGTTATGCGTCAATCATCTACAACAATACTTGGAAAGATGACTTGGAAGCCGTTTGGAAATTCTTAGATCGGCTCAGTGGTGCAAATCTGCCTGTTAATTTAGGAAAAAGTGAGTTCTGCCGTACTTGTGACACATTTTTAGGACACATTGTGGAACAAGGTCAAGAAAAGGTCAAAGCTATATCTGAATTCCCATTGCTTATTAGTAAAACGCGACAGATGCAATTTTTGGGTACGGCTGGATATTATCGCAAATTTTGTTCAAATTATTCGATAAATGCCGAACTACTGACAAACTTGTTGAGTAATATATCCAAGTTCCATTGGTCTGACAAATGTCTGGAATCGTTTGAAAAAATCAAGACCACACTTAAAAATGCGCCCGTTCTTTCAGCACCAAATTGGAGCCAATCATTTAAAATGTTTGTTGATGAAAGTGATGTTTGGGTTGGTGGAGTATTTGATCAAGAAGATAAAAATGTCGTGGATCACCCAGTGTGCAATTTTAGAAAAACCAAATGAGCAGCAGAAAAAAATTATTCCACTATCGAGAAGGAATGTTTTTGCTATGATATAGGCTTTGCAGCATTTTGAAGTGTATATATGTTCAGCTCTACCGCTAGTTGTTGTATTCAGTGTTCACAATCCCCCTACATTCAAGAACAAAATGAAGAACAAAAATCAAAGATTCTTGAGGTGGAGTTAAATAGTACAAGAATACAACATTGACATTAGACACATCAGGATAATGTGACTGCACACACACACTAGCACGTGTATAGAACTTACATATTGCTTTTTATGTATATTTTGTGTAATTGAGCTGAGTGTCATTCATAAGACATATTTCTGTGTATTTGTAACTATAAAAATATCAAATGTTTTTTTTTCTTTTTACAAATAGGCAGATCTTTCTTTTTCTTGATGACTGGAGGTTGCAAATCTTTCTTCTTTCTTTTCTTGATAACGGCAGGTCTTATATATATCTTTATTGTGTACTCAACTTTTGTCGATAGTTCTAAGCTGTAAAGAATCTTTACACGGCTACCGTATGTCAAATATTGTAGGCTGAACTGGTAAAAACGTTTACATAGCATTTGAGCTCAAGGTCAGTCTTGTTTAGAATTAGATTGGAATTTTCTTTTCGATTTCTTCTCTTACATCGTAGGTCAGGTAAACATGTGTATAAATAGTGATTTGATAAACAAGTTATTCCTTCATTTTGATCCGAATTTACAGTTGTGTTCAAAGATAATTCTAAAGGAAGTATTTGTCTAAATTATTCATTAGAATTACTGTGCTCATTGACTTTTGATATGCACTATTTTGGATTTATGTGAACCAATTCAAAGACATTTTGGATTGCATCGTTGCATTACATAAGGACATTCAAAACGATTGAAATTAGTTCTGAGCATTGTATATTTTTGAACTTTTGTTTTGGATTTAATTCACAAGACTGTAGGTTTTTCTTGATTTTTCACTTTGTGTAGTAGAGAAATAAATTGCTTGTTTGTTTGCTTAAATGGATCGTTTCACTTCTTTATGTTACACATTTTAAGACCTAGAGTCGTAACAAAGGTTTTGTAAAATTTAAACTGATCTATCGTTATAAATTTTGAACCGTAATGTACAGAGTTTGCGCTGGTCAATGGTGCTGTTTGCCATGTAGATCATCTAGCAAGGCTGCTACATCTTGAAGATTCATCGTACCTTGGAGAGAAAGGTCTTTGACTTATTTCACATATTTGATATCTACATGTTATTTTCAGAGCTATCTTATAGGTGGCAGAAGGTTCATAACGTTGTCTGAAGCGGATAATTTTGACGTGGCGCTTCTTACTGATAGTACGCCAAATGTATGGGTTCAGAGGAAATAAGAATGTAGTAACGAAAAGAATAATGGTATAAGCCGTTTATTGACTGATTGTTAGCGCGAAATTTAAAGTCATCCAAAACTGGTGTTTTAATTTTTTTTGTTTTCATTCTCCTGCATAATTCATGATTATCATATTTCAAACTCTTCTCGTATAGATTAATACTCTTTGATATGACTAATTCTATCCTGTATGTTTCATTCTGCCACATCCTGTCATCCTAACATGCGAGAGTAGTATATGTAGATTCTATGGGACTTCAGTGTTAAAAGTGGTCGTTTCCATTATAGGGTCTATGGAAGTTTAACATGGGAATGGCACTTGGGGGTCAATGGGAATTTAACATGGGAATGGCAATTGGGATCAATGGGAATTTTACATGGTTAACATCACGGTACTGGATACTGGGGAGAAAATGGCAACAGTGTTGCAAGTGGCTGACATCAATCGATCGGCTACTAAGAAAGTGTTGCAAGTGGCTGACCTCAACACGTGCTACTGTAGGTAGGTAGGTGAAATGAATTTGATAGGCACAAAGGGTTGATAGGGACAAACACAGACATATAGGAACAAACAAATACACATCCAAAACAATGAAGATGGAAACACACAGAAAAGAGGACAGAGATGTTCCAAAGAAAGACTCACATATAGAACAGAGACTCGAAAATGAAAAGTCTATTGTATGGGTACAAAACATTTATTCAAGTATATACATGGACTCTCTGGTTTGTGCTTTGGTCTAAACACTATCCATTTAAAACATACAAACTTGGACATGACATAAACCTATTTGCAAGTTATCAAGTTCTTGGTTCTAGAAAACTTCATTTTAAAATTAAAGTTCATACCTTCAAGAACATAAACAACGTATCTTTACATTTCATAAAAGAATGCCATTTTCTTTCACTCTACAAACAATGTTCATTTTTAAAAAAAAGCTAAAACAAAACAAGAAACAAACTATCAAATAGCGCACAGTTCGTGCATATCTCTTTATTCGTCATAAACGTTGTTTAAAATCTGGTCAGCTACCACATGTATCCCAGCGTAGATGCTTCCCATCACGTACTCCATTTCATTCGTAAATCTGTTGGTGTATCCATCGTGCTAGGTACACTTATCAATAAGCAGATCAAGTGCGGTCATTGTCTTCTTCCCATGGAGGTACAACATATGCCATATGGATAGTTACTTTTCCATCGATGATGTCAAATTCTTCTCTCATTTTCCGCACGTCTTCTATAGCTCCCAAACGTTTTGAAGAAGTATTTTTTTTTTTTTTCTGCAGGTGTACTAAACCCTAGACGTACAGGACAGTTCAAGCTGGCGTGATACATAGATAGACTCAGACGACCTCGATCTTTGACTTGGCACTGTCGTTTGAGTTCCTTTAACAGGGAGCCAAATAAGTCCGTAATGAAACCTGCTGCTTCCTCGGGTGGAACGTCTGACTTGAAATCTATAAATTTCACCGTGTAGATATAAGTTGTCGTTCTAAATTTTCTCGAAGTCGCCGTCTGAGTCATTTGGATGCTAAAATACTCTTTAGGGTCTACTGAACCCTCTTCCTTCTTGGGCGCTCTTTGCTGTGACGGTATGGTGGAGAATGAGGTCGATGATGTTTGATATGGATGATGTTTGATATGGATCTTTAACTCTATTTTTAAATGAACTTATTTTTATAGGAGATTTAAGGGGGTTTATTGTTGTAATGGTATTTATGTCGTTTAGTCTATTGCTTTAAAAGAAAAAGTCTTCCGACAAATAAATCATATGGTTTTCCATTTAGGTGTAACAATAATCCCCAATAGTAATTTTGGAGTGGCAATAGCAAACGTGTGCTAACTGATAGATGGATGTTGGATGATAACAGGTGATCCCGTATCTTCTGTCTAGAACTAGTCCTAGTTTCCTCTGACCCTTGCTACCCCATTTTTCATATTTGGACATTTATGTTGGGGTGTAGGGTCCCACCGTCTATCGAAAAGTTGGAATTCGCCGACACCATTCTGTATCGGCATGTAGTAGCTGGTTACTAACAGGCCTAGCAGACTTTAATGACTTTTCATCAAGATATACCTGCATGAAATCGATAGGAATATGATTTATTTTCTCAGAAATTGCGAGTATAGCATTCATTATATCTTTAATCCGCTGACAGACGAGATGAAACTATAGCATTGATGAAATTTGACCTGGAACTCGCCATTTGCATTCCGAGTCACATGACTACACAAATCTAGTCTAGAACCAGTATGGCTATGAAAAAAAGAGCAAAAAAGAAAAGAAACAGCATGGGGCATGTGGGCCTGATGTCACTCGTTCGGCAAACAAGACTGAACAGCTGCACATTTCGTTAAGCAGGCTAAACTAGTACTGCAACAACACAACATATTTAACTAATCCCGGAAACTTTTTATATCATTTTATCTATCTTATTGAATTATGATGCTGAACTCTTTAGTAATTCAACCATAATTGAATTAAAATCTGTTATCCTGTTTGAATTACGCAAAATATAGATTGTAATCAATCCTAACTACTTAAAGCGCAGAAGCAGAACCTACACCGCTAAGAGAATCAAAGTAATATTATTTAGACCGACTGAGCTCTTTAGGAACCCAACCATAATATCTTCAATCCTTTCGGAATTGGTTTTTTTTTTGGTCACATAGTGCGCTATCCATGTCAAAAAACTTCAGCACTGAAGGCAACCAACCTTTCTGACATAATCAGAGGAATGTTAATTGTTATATTATGCTTGAAATTAACAACTAAATTGTCTTGCAATGCTTAAAATAATTCAGTCATGTGATCAAAGTCAGTAGTATTATGAATATTCTACACAGGAAGCAAGCTGTGAAAAAAACTTAAATTTCTCAAAAAAATTTCATATTCAGGAGATTTCAATGTATGACCTCAGACACCACTCGTCATGGGAGGTAAATCCTTCCTGGCTGAAACGTTTACAAATGAATAATACTCAATATTGTGGCGCCAATAAATCCAAAGAATGATAGCTTACTCGTGGAAAATAAAATTTAAAAAAATTACCATGAAGCCAACTACTGTACAAACAGAAATATATATATATATATATATATATATATATATATATATATATATATATATATATATATATATATATGGTGCAGGTGGGGAAGTTGTAGTATGCGTGCAGTGAAATGATGGAATGTACGTGTTGTAGAAACAATTCTTTGCCTCTCAGAACAAAGCTCAACCATTATAATGATGACGAGGATATAGCTGATAAAGCTAAGGGAAGAATTATGATAGTTGTATCATTCTACTAAAGGAATTATTACAGACCTACTACCGTGTCGTGCAAGTATAGTACAAGTCTTCATCTATGATGACGGTACCACGTTTACCTAATTTCCAACCATTCTTTGTCCACGAAAACGGACCTAATGTCTGATAGAAGAAGTGGATAAAAAGATTTCATACACTTTCGATCGGAATGGACATCAAAGATATAAAACGTAAGAAGTATATATGTTAGAAACCTACATAGTAAAACTGACAAACTGCTCCGCACCAAAGAAGAATCACGAATTAGAACTCCACAAATGTCTTAGAGAAATGAACAAACAAAAAAAAATCCCCAAAACAAAGTGGACAATTAATTGATGATTCCACACTAAGCTACAACAAAATTCGGGCTGTTATCATCTCCATGTCCAAAAATTATAGAGTACAGCTAATCCAAAAAAATTTCTCCACCAGATCTCTAACAGGGTCGGATTAGGTCAAATGTTGTGGGGTGAGGTTTTTTGTCCAAAATTGCTCAATGGGCCTGACTTTTCTCTAAAGAGTACCAAAGCAATGTCTATGTGTCTATTTACTCTAAGTGTGCATACTACCCAACAAACGTGTGTAAGAATAAAACGATGGTCAAATTTCAAGTGACTGTACTTTTGTGTGTGTCATTTTTTTTTTTTTAAAGTCTGTGGGTAGGTGGGGTGTCTGGCATCCCACTCCCTGTGTAACAAGATACCACCACACACGAGGATATGGATATATGGTTTGTTTTGAGGCATTCAAGTACGGAGAGAGAGAGAGAGAGAGAGAGAGAGAGAGAGAGAGAGAGAGAGAGAGATTATAGCAACAAACTTGGGTCATGATAATATTTGTCGCAAAATTTATTAACACTAATAGATTTAGCTGCATAACAACCAATGGTCGAGAGACTATCTTATAGACACTACTAATTATTCTGAGCACATCTAGTCTACATTCATGTTTAGCGAAAGATACGAAACGATAGACAACCTCTTTGTTGAGCCCACCTCTTTAACTTAATTGAAGGAAACAACTTCAGCAAATAGTACAATCCACACAACTTTATCGTTGACTGTAAGCTAAGATGTGGATGGTCGAGGATGAATGGACGGACACACACACGGACACCAAACTGACAAATAAATCAAGCGTCTGCCAAGGTTGACTTTACAAAAATGAAAAGTGAGGGGCACCAAATAAAATACTCTGACAAAAACTTATTTCATTTTCTTACCATCAAGAACAATTCGATTAGGAAACTGAAGATGTTGAATCGGAAAGCATAGCCAATAACGACTTAAAACTTTAACGTATAAAAATTAATTACTAACAGAATGGGTATATCTTAAGAAAATGTAACAAGCACGTTAACATTCATTCCAATTAATCACGATATTAAAAGAAAGAATGAATGGTGATATAACTAAATAATCTGATGGATATACATATAGAAGAATCAACACACAACTGACACACATACATGGATATACATAGAGAAGAATGAACACAAAACTGGCACACTTACGTGGATATACGTAAAGAAGAATCAACACCGAACTGACACACATACACGGATACATACAGTGAATAAAGAACACACAACTGGCACACATACACATATACAGTGAATTAGGATTTTCTCAACCACTCTCATATATATATATATATATATATATATATATATATATATATATATATATATATATATATATATATATATATATATGTATATTTGTGGGGGGTTTACTAACAGAGTATATCTTTACAAAATCTTAAATCACAGTTGCAGTTAAAAATGTATAAAGCACATGAAATGGCTCAGACATCTGCTAATAATTAAAATCAGTCTATGGTGCTGACATGTTTTACACATTTTGTTCATGCCTTCGTAGAGAAGAACTTTTTCTGAGAAAATGAAACATGATAATCTGCAGTTGCGTACAGAAGGTAAATAGCGACCGGGGCTACCATGAAGGCCAAAAGGGGTTAGAGCCCCATGACCTCTAGCGCCCATGGTGTTAGCTCCCCAAGAACTCTGGCGCCCGGGACAACTGCCCCGTCCTCCACCCCCGTTGTATGCTACTGATAATCTGACATTCTGCTGTTCAGAAAATATATACTCGTTTACTTCCAATAAGGCACAAACAATCTGTTAGTAACTTCCGCTTCTGTCTGCGTGGGTTCTAGTCTCGGGTTCGGCTAATGTGGGTATGTGAGAAAGCTGGCCAGTAGCTTCCCGTGGGTTGGTGGTTCTTATCGGGATTATCTCGGGTTCTTCTTCCACCAGTTATACTTGCCACCATATATAGCCTACCGTGTGCTACAAAATGTCGTTAAACCTACAACAACCAGGTGGTATGGCTTTCTCTTTTTTCTCACCTTCTTGACATGCTTATCTTATCTGGTTTTGGATCTCTACATAAAGTTTGAGGAGGTCAAACTGCATAAATCCAAAATAACCAACAGATTCATTGACTGTATTCACCTCATCATCAGCACCTGCAAGATACTTGAAATCGCTCAAATCGTATACGGTCTCTTCTTCAGTGTGTGTGTGTGTGTGTGTGTGTGTGTGTGTGTGTGTGTGTGTGATTTGGATTTTTAACGTGGCTTTAAAAACATTTCAGTCATATCGCTACGATGTCTGCAGTGTGGCAGTTTAGAGTGATGACTAGCACTGGTGCATCATGCCGCAGACATGTAACATCGTGTCCCACCCAGTCACATTATTCTGACACCAGGCCGACCAGTCCAAACACTAACCTCTTAATGCTGAGAGCCAAGCGAGGCAGCTGTTAGTAACATTTTTATAAGTCTTTAGTATGACTCGGCCGGGGCTCTTCTTCAGTTCCCATCTGGACTTGTTCACTTGTATTTTTGTCAACATGCGGCAGCTCCTCGTCAAAATCGGTTTGTGATTCAAATTATAATGCTTCCAATAGACGATATAGAACCTTTTCTTCTTCATCCGCAGCATAAGCAAAGTCTGTGCCATCGTGATCATGTGAAATATAAGCTTTATTGTCTGCACCCATTTCTTTATCCTCTGAGTGTCGGTCTAATTCGTCATCTCTAACTAAACTACTCATTAATATATCTTAGAAACAACTTATTTGATGTAAAAGTATTCGGTTATTTTTCTTGATTAGAAACCACATTTGTCTCATACCTTAAATTATAAACATTCTTCTATGAGATATCATTGAGATGAGGTAATGTCACTTGTTATGTATATTTAATTTGCATTGTTTATTATTTTGCTTAAAAAATATTTCAGTCTATGCTATTGATAATGTAACATTGTATGTTGGGCTCACCTTGTAAAAAATGGTTTATAATTTTGAAAACAACCTTTGTTTTTTCTCTGAGTGAGGATCATTATCTTAAGCAGAGTCCAGGAAGTTGCATTTTTATATAGCTAGACTACAACGTGATTTTGATATGTTTAACTGTGATTTTGGTGATGAACTTTCTAATTGCAACTAAGATCCTTCTAGAACAAAGGTCTTTTGACCGTTTTCCGGGCTCTCCTTTTACCTCTTAGTTTAAAATGGAAATCTTGCTTATTTGAAACTTAGTCATTCGTGCTTTAAGATCTTAGCAGAATCAATCGTATTACTGTTTTGTCCAAAACTTCATTTGGGCTGAAATTTATTTATTCAAATCATTTAATTCAAATGATTTTTCTCTGGAAATACAAAATCAAGCGATTCTTCTCTGGAAATATAAATTAAAAATAATGTATAAAGAAAAATGTATTTATACTGAAATTTCAAATATGGATATAGTGTTGGATTGTATTATTGAATCTAACAAAATATTTTTGGTACATAACCATGACACGGGTCACCACAGGCACATCAACCCTCTCAGCATTGGATTTAATTGAATTTCCGCTAAAGTCTATTCAGAACGTTATCTTTTAGGACTTGTGTCTGTAATTCAATGATTATTTGGGATTTAATTCGCGATAGAGTAAGTTCCTTTTTTGTACATTTTCGCGTTATATTTTAGGGAAATGCAAAGCTTGTTTCTTCTCGTCCTTTTTTATTACTTATTTTAAGACCGTAGAATCTTAATACACTTTTGTCATTTAGATACGTCCCACACTGCCATATTTCAAGGATGATTCTTCATGTTAAAGAAATGGCACGATATAATCCCATCGCTTGATTTGCTTCTAAAGTGCAAGCAGGTAGAAATTCAGAAATTATGCTCTCTTCCTCCTTGTGATCCTTAGCAGGAAATTGTGCTGATCGATATAGTCCACATATTTTATTAATGAATAGCAAATAATTCATATTATACCTGACATTTTCCAATTGATTTCTAAGGCAATAACAAACAAATAAATCAACTCGTATGTTCATCACCCATTTTCTGAGAACTGGGCATTATCAAATGCGCTCCATTTTTTTTAAAAGCGTTTTTAATGCTGATCAATCCTTCTTTAAAATTCCATCTAAACTGATGCTGGTGCAGTTTAATTCTAATTTTGCATGTGTATTTCTATAATCACCTACGTCGCTTTTTCATAAACTAAACATATCGTGCTTTGTAAATAACAACAATGTTGCAACTTAAGCAAATAATGAGTGATCTTTTGACTTTTTGCAATACTGGACTATCAGAGTATAAACGACCATCTTCGCGACTGTTTGTTGCCGTCTAACGTCTATATCGTCTGGGAAATCTTCTAGAACGCACATGCATCCCTCATCTTTTGTTAGCTCAGTATCTTTCATGCAACTAACGCAAAGGCAATGTTGTCTTTTTTAACAGCAGACCCAATTCTTGCAATGGCAGCATCACATTAAAAGTGAGTAGCAATGTGCATAAATGAAGTGATCTGCTTTCACCATCATTAAGATCAATTTTGTGTTTTAATCTTCAAGGTTGTCTAATATTACAATAGGAGACAATCACTTATCTTGGCCATCTTTTGGAGCATTCCATTTTCTGTTCCGCAGAAAAATGAGAAGCTCTTTAAATAGGAGATGTAATAACACAAATCATGTTCTGCTTTTGCTCTCAACAATCTCTTTTCCTATCTTACGTTCCTTGTTGTTCTTGCTTCGGTTTTTATGTCGAACGCGATGTTTATGGTGTGATAATTTATTGTACGTTCCAATGGGCCCTTGTCTTGAATGATTCCTGTGTGCGTGCTATTGATATTTAAAAGTATGTCATATGATTGGTATAGTTGGAAAAGCTTTATATTTAGTAATTTCCATGGATCCTTGGCCTTATGGATGCTTTTGCTGTACGTGATGTCTTCCAGAACAATTTGAATTAGTAACGCCAAACCTAAATGCTACTATTCAAACAAGCTGTTTGTCTTTCAGTGCAGAGGGTTGTATTAAAGCTTGGTCTGACATGCAGCACACATACTTTCTTTATCTGATGCAGTTTAGAAACGTCCAGTAGTTGTGATTTCAATGACAATATGTTCTTGAAGCTTACTCAGCATGATGTCATTTTGAACATGACATCCACTGAAACTTATTCAGTGTTTGTATTTATCGAAACCATCAGCTTGATAGAATACAGTATTTGGACATAATGTATAACGGTCACTGAACAAAATTTGTCTGATTGGGCCTGCAACGTCTGTAACAGAATCAAAATCTCCGCTAAATTTCACAGAGAAATAAATAACAATTTAGTGGTAGCAAAAGAGTGAACATTCAAAACAAGTTACCAGTTTTATATGTAGAGATTTACTTTTGTCAATCT
Organism: Megalonaias nervosa; assembly: GCA_016617855.1. NCBI lineage: Eukaryota > Metazoa > Mollusca > Bivalvia > Unionida > Unionidae > Megalonaias > Megalonaias nervosa. The sequence continues at coordinate 22,252 of JAECUM010044651.1, read as the reverse complement.
TAAAGCCTCTATTACATCTACACAGTAGTACTGACCTCTCCAAGTTCTGTCCTTATCCAACGGAATTAAACTAATTATAATATAAACATCATAAACCCAAATGACGTATAATAAAACTATATTATAAATTAAATAGATGATACAGATATCCGTAACAATAATGTGTAGCAGACTCCATCAAGGATAGAAAACCGCAGGTATTTCAACGATGCAGTGTGTATATGCTTCTGAAAAGAATCCAATTATTTAATTTATTATTACTTTTTAAAGTGTTTTCCTACGAAATATTTCACTAATATGCATTCTTCCCACACAGTGGTACATTTTGTGAGACATGCATTCTTTGACAGTAATTCGATTTTATTACTAATACAACTGTATATAACACTGTAATACAATCAGTTTATGCACACGAACTGATTTTAGTAATATTTAAACATCTTATGTTGAGAAAATTAGAAATATGGAATTATTAATACAATCATGGAATTAACCCGATACTTTAGATTTCAAACACTATATATTTAATATCTAGCCTGAACCAAATGCACATGGAGGTTTGATATTTTTGTCGAGTAAACTTAAAAACTCATAATCTATGTGTGCCATTGTACTGCACATATTGTTGTCAATATCCGTTCCATGCAGCATATCTGTCAGTTTATGTCATTTGCAAATAATTTCGTGACTGCAGTTAAATCTGGTGTGAGCTTAGCAATAATGAGGACAAGATAAAGTTTGAAAGTTTTATGTGAAAATGTGAGTAGGTAATGGCTTGTTAACTTGAAAGTTTATCTTTGCAACACAAAGTTTGCTACGGCACAACATTTAATTATAATTATAGGCTTACAAGATCTATTTTAAGTTAAGTGACACAAGGGGTGGGGGCGCCGTCAGGAGCGATGTATGTTTTCTTTTGCATTTGAAATTTTCATAGTATTTCACTTTCACCTAGGTGTAACGGAGGCAATTCTTCTAAGCACTTTTATTTAGGAGGGAGGTTGGTAGCTGAAATAAAAAATAGTATCTGTAGCAAAGATGGGGCGCCACTAAAAAACATTATTCCCTAGTTCCTCGAGCCACTGCTAGCATCAACTGGAACTGAAAGAAACATCAGGGAACATTAAAATATTCTCATCTCATTTAGGACTACGGATATTTTCGGAATATCATCAGCAACGGAGTTACTTCAAAACACATTCTATTTAGCACTGGAAGGACTACAAGGCGTAAAAACTATCAGCTACGACATTCTATTATTCGGTCGTACCCATGACGAACATAATAAAAATCTAGTCTCCTTACATTCACATCAAGGAAAAATTTATGTCACTAAATAAACAGGAATATGAGTTGAACAAAAACAAATATGTACTCTTTGGTGACATTTTCAGCAACGATGGAATTTTGCCAGATCCAGAGAAAGTGGAATCAATTAAAAGGGTCAATATTCCATCAAATCAATCAAAAATAGACATCAAAAATACTTCGGACGATTTATCCCAACTTATTTTAGGATCACTGAGCCGTTTTGTGCCTTAACCACGCAAAACCACCTTTGGGAATGGATTGACAAACACAAGAAAACATTTGTCAAACAAGATTTAGCAAGTGACGCAGAAATAGCTGATTACGATCTTAATATGTAAGTTAAGAAAAATCTCTATTTGTACAAGATGGATTTTGGGAGGTCGGATTATTGAAATTTCATGCAACGTTTCAAAAGTGGCAAGAGACAAAAAGTCAAAAGGATAGTCACATAAGTTACTACATGTATTTATACAGACATTTGTGAAGAAAACATTGTCAAAGAAGAGGAGAGGCTTGTTTTAAGATTACAAAACATTCTAGTGATGGATGGAGTTATGTAATTACCTGTACAAAGAACAGAATTAGTTGAATTTGAATTGTATATCAAATGAGAGGATGGCAAATTTGTTTCATTGTTACACTCACCACTTACACTAACACTTAACTTTAAGCAGTACACGTTCATTAAGATTATAAATCCCTCTAGATTATATGTGTTAAATCCGCAAAAGTGGGTTCATTTTTTCCAATATGTTGCAGATGGTTAGGTGAAGTTAAAAATATTAAATCAAACAGGTAGAGATAAATATACTCAATCATATATCACACCTATTGATAAGTATTCGAAGACATCTGGAGAAAGCTCAGCATCAAGCAATCAATTGCACCTACCGAGCACATTGTAGAACAGGCAAATAGTGAATTAAAACGTGATGAAAATTACTTAAAAATGGTGATTCCTTCTAGCAGGAGCCGTAACAGAAAAAAGCGTAGAAGAGTCCAAATCTCTCGTAAGTTAAAGAAGGTTAATTCGGCAAAGAAAAAAAAAACTAAAATCGACAATTTAAAATATCACAGAAACAGAATAAAACAGAGGAATAAAAGTTGTCTTCCAGGGCTAACGAAGATATTTTTAGCTTGGACAAAATCTGTCTTCAACTTGTAAAATTGTCACGAATTCATTACCAATGAACTGATTATTTTTAATCTCCCATCCATTCAGTTTCTTCCGTTAACGTCTTTTGGCGCAAAATTGTTTAAACTACTGTGGGGTGAAGAGTTAATTTTTTCAATTAATTTGTTCAAGTCGTCAGTATATGACTACGACTTATTCTCATTAACCTGTAAATAGCTGTTTTATATTTTGTTTTCTTCAATCTCTCGACATAACAACCCTTAGACCCACATCATATTGTTCATCGATGGAGGAGACTCGTACATTGACAGTTGTGAACCTATGCCGAACTTATCTCTGAAGCTAAGTAGCATCTTGATTACTGAGCCATCTTTTGACGAAATATGAAATGAACTGCTTGGAATGTATTCCACTTAAAATTTTAAGGTTGTTGTGATCCGGAAGATGATATGCAAAATTAATATTTTTTTCCAGAATTTCTTTAATATGGGTTTTCAATTCATCATCTTTGGATAATACTATATGACTGATGAATATTATCTGGATTAGTATTGGCTTTTATACTCTGTTTGAGTACTGCTCTTATACTTTGTAAATAAACTAAAAGTGTTAAGGATTAAACATTTTTACTAAATGGGTACGGTATGCTAAATCGTTTCAATTACGACTACAGTAATGTTCATTCAATGAGATTTTACATCAAGAACTGAAATACATACTAAAAATAGTCTCTAAACCAAAATGATTGCAGTGTATATTGTATTTACTTGTTAAATCGTTTTACAAGATAAATCTTTCTCAACATGGTATCAAAAATTTATCTTGCTACTAACCAGTTTTAATTCATCTTTCCTCCATTCATATGCAAACTGTTCCTTTTCATACGAAAGCAGTTGATCTGAAGGTACATCAAGCTTTCTGCTGGCTTCTTCCCATTGCTGAAGTAGATCCTTATCATCCGTTGCCTTTAAAATATCACTAAAAACTTCTGAACTTGCCACTGGTGGAATTCATTATACATTCATAATGTCTTGGAGAAAGGTGATCTACTAAACATTCGTAACAGTTTTTCTTATTTACCATTGCAGTTTTATCAATCAAGGTCATGGCGCAAAGAATGTTGAATTCATCCTCCAATACAAGAACAGGTTTATCATCCAAATGATCACTATATTCTGATGAACTATTAAACACGTTATTTTATCCAAGGTTTTAAGATAGCATAGTCGTCATAACTGTTAGTTAACTTGTTACTCATTTTATACTATTTTATCAAATGACTATATTTATGTTTCGCTCAGCCACCTTTCCACAAGTGAACAGAACACCGTTTCAATAAAAAAAAAAAGAAGAAAAAAAAACTGTATAGACCACGTATTTTGCTCTGCCCATGATGGTCTCCGACTACTTCGATAATCTGAAAAAAATCTCTTGGTAGCTCTGTAATTGTTTGTGAGGAATATCAAGAAGAGCAAGGTACTCATATGTAAGTACGTTTGTTTTACGTCCACTATGTCCAAAATCTGACAAAAATATTTCTTTAGTCTAATGCTAGGGGTGAGAGTCTTGAATTGATATTGCAAAACATTAAAATGATTCGTTTACATCCATTACAATTCGCCCTTGTAACACGTTGTAAATGATCTAGCAAGTGCAGTCCAAAATGCAGTTAAATTCTGCCTTCATGTCATCCACAACGTTATATATTTATATTAACTATAACCACGAGTGCTTGCACGTGGAAGGTATGGAGATGACTTCAATAGTTTCTTAACATAGCTCTTGGGACAAAGATGGGCTGGAAAAGGAGTGGCACCCTCAAAATGGTACGAAGTCCAGTGTGCGCCGCCAAGATGACGGTCGACTATTGATTTCGCACTACCGATAAACATTGTCTTAACGTAATACGCGAAGACAGGAAGGTCGTCTGAACTGCGTTGCATTTATTGAAACAACTTGAATAATTTTATAAAGTTGAATTAGAATTAATTGAACCACTAGAATCAGAATGAGTCTGAGCCAGTTATTGTCAGAACCGGAACTAGTCCGAATCAGTGTGAAAATGTAAATAGAAAATAAAAGGAATTACAGCATTCATTACACCTTTGAATACTGAGGATGTACAAGTTTACACATCCACACGACAATGTGTGGTGTTTGCAAACATTTACAACTAGATTATAAAATATACAAAGTTGTGCCTGATGTTATACATTAGCCGTTACTCGTTTATACTGTTTTACTTTACACGCTGTTTCGTCCATTTGAAGGTAGTGATGATAAAGTTAACGATAAAGTTAATTTGCTGAGTCAGAAACGAAACTTTCAAACAAGCACACAAATGAACGTGATATTCGCAATGTCAACAACAAACGTGAGAAACGCAGCAATTGAAAATACCGTTTTGGTCATTTAATTATTTATTGAGGAGAAATATTCGTAACTTTCCGTAAATAGAATGGTTCAGGCTATGACCATTGCTTTCTAGGTTCTATAAAAATATAGCATAGAAAAGCATATTGAGGCCAAGGGCTATCGCATATCAATTTGAGCCCTACCATTTTACACATCTGTCAAGATAATAGATTCGAGAAAAAATGAAATTGAAGGTTTAGGTAGGAAGCTAAGATCCTCAGAGCAAATAAGCCAAGACGAAGAAAAAATATTATTTCCGTATGCTAAATGGCCTGTCACACAACAGCTGCTTGCAATTTTCCCAATGTAACTATTTTTATACAATGTCAGGCTAGCGATAGAAGACATACACTGTATGATACAGGTACTAGCTGTGGCCCCTCCAACAGCGAAATGCAAGTGACCGGGCATAAACATATGTATCCTTTAGCTGTTAATAAGAATGGGAATAAATATACTTATATTTATGCATCTTGAATTTTCTCAAAATGTACTTTCTTAGTAAGTTCTGCAAATCCGAATAACATGTCCTGCAAAACCTGATACACATAGAAACTACTGGAATTTCAAGTACATTTCCAACTGAAATCGCATTCTCCTTACTGCACAGAATTGACCCAATATTCCAGTCCATTATAATCAGAAAAGCAGAACTGACTTGGATCAACATAAAAACAAAAATCCATCTATTCTAGACCAAATGGAAAAGTTGTTGCAATGCGTATTCATTCACAATATGACTCTAAATGTCAATGTTAAATAGATCAAAACGACAATTGTTTTTGAAACTACTGTCGAGCGCGCGACGAAGTTCAAAGGTCTCTGGCCAGTACTATGTGCGCATTAATATTGTTATTGTGTATTGATGAATCTAGGGTTGTGTATTTATTTTGGAATACATCATAAATTCAATTACTTTGTTTCATATAGTGTATTGTTTATAATTAAGCATTCAGTAGAAAAACAAAATGAGCATATAATAAAAAGGTTACTGCTTTATATGGGAACATATGAACTCTTTTCTCGGAATAAGACTTCACTCTTAAAGGTCATGCAGTATTATTCCGGAAAAAACCTCGTTCATATTTGCCCATACAAAATGCAGTAACCTGTTAAGATATCATGAACTTAACATGTTAATGAGACTAGCAAAGTTTGATATATCTTTATTAAATACAACTATAAGTTTGAATTTAACTGTAAATTTTGTCCATTAAACACCGAACAACGTGTGAAGAGAACCCCCAACCCTCCCCCACAAAACCCAAACAAATAAACCACCACCACCCAAAAATAAAATACAAGTGCACATTTATCTAAATTTTATATTTTAAAATTACAACTTATTTGGCATAAAACTGTTAAGCATTAAATATGCGCATTCAGTTGTGAAATATGTACAAATAATGTTAGAAAGATTGCAGATAAATATTGTAGTAACTATAATGTATGATTAGTTTCAACATCTCCCCATTCTTCTCTCGCAACGCACAACACCAGAATTGATGTGACACACTTAGAGTCGGAGTCGATATACATTGCTGCATTACCAAGCAAAACACATTTTTCATTTAATAGCTTTTTCCAGCTTTCCTTATTAACCCAGTCCAATATGGTAAATTGCATTTTGTATGACTATAAACCGCAGATAAAATTATTTTTTTCTGTTACATAATAGTCTATTTATTTCCACTTGGTACTCTTGAAAAGACCTTGCAACAGTGATAATCCTCAATTCTGACATTTTCTTCAAATGATCTTTAGAACAAGAGAGACCAATGTGCAGTTTACTTTCTTTAGAATAGTAACCCGGCAGACGCTGAATAAGGATTGGCATTGAAGCTGTGTACGTATGACGTGATACACTTGATATACGTTATACACGTGATAACAGATACACTTTGCTCTATTGGTCATTTATTTCAATGTTCAATAAGAAATATTAATTATTTCTATTTGATAACATAACGAGATATTTTGCATGCGCATTAAAAGCGATGTTCATCATAAAGCGATGACAATATTTTAGTAGTTTTGTACAGCAGTAACTTTATTCACCGGAGTCACTAGAAAAAGAAGAAAAGAACTTATATAGCGCACTGGTTTCTGTACCCTACTTTATTATTATTATTATTATTATTATTATTATTATTATTATTATTGTCGTTGTTGTTGTTGTTATTATTATTATTGTTGTTGTTGTTATTATCATACGAAGTTAAAAATATTTGCTTCAATTATACAAAGTAGCAGAAGTCAGAAGTTTAACTTATTCAGCAAAGAATTTGCTAATCATTTGTGGGCCGTAACATATTCACGGGGTCATGGCAAGAAAAATATCGTTATGTTCAATAGGTGGTGGGAGTGGGAGCGGGGTGTGGTGCGGTTTACATAAAATCAGAACAACTCCAGAGTTGTTTATTCTTCTATGTCTCAAAATTAGTTTGTGTAATCATGTACAAAACTGTTTATCAGATAGAAGTTTGAAAGCGACTCATAGGTCATGCTCGATGTTGTTTGGGGTGGTATACATACTTTTCCCTAGGTCATAACTTAAGAGGTTTACTAGAATTTGAGTTCAGTAGTTGAATTTTCCATCGAAAATTATAGTTTTCCAGAACAATCTATTCGCTTTGTAGTTCAGGTGTGTATTTTATGGACTTTAGATAACAATTTTTCATTCCTGGTTCCTTTCAGTCTTTGGGAATCGATGAGCAGAGTTTATATTTGTGTTCAGATATAATTTTAGAAGAATTATTTATTAAAAATATTTTTAGGAATTACAAAGTACTGATTGAATTTTTGGATTAAAACACTACTTGGGAATTATTGAGTCCTCATTCGAATACATTTCGTATTTTATAACTGTGGTACATCAGGATATTTAAGACTATTAGAATTCATTCTGAGCATTCTACAATTTTCGAGTTGGGATAGGATATTTAGGATTATTTGAGATTTAATTTACAATACTGTGTCTCTTAAATTTTCACTTTGCAACTTAGATAAATAAGATATTTGTTGATTTAACTAAAACTTGCTGGTTTCGATTCTTTCTGTTAGTTAGTTTAAGACCTAGAGTTGTAACAATATAGGAAACACAAATACAGACAAATTAGTGAGCAGACAGACAGACCGACAGAAAAAAAACAGATGGAGAGAGAGATAGACAGATCAAACAGGGCAAGACATATAAAAACAGATGGAAGGAGAGATAGATCAAACAGAGCATTCTATCCAGAATTATTTTATCTATAGTTAACTCGCAATAGATAGCATATGCTGACTGTAACAGTATTTACAATTCAATAACCACGTTCGTGGATGTTCATACTAATCAGTACAAGAAATGAAAAGATGATATAAGTAGTTGTATATAAGGGGGTATCTCTGCCAAAACCCTATTTTGTACTTGGACGACGGCATGATTCTTACACCGCCAGACCTCCAAATATTAGTTTAAAAATTACGAAAACAACTTTGTTGAGGCAACAGCGTCGACTGCATTATCGAGAATATAACTGGAGGACCTATCATTGAATCATCATCGTCGTCAGAGATACGCCCCTTTATACCCTCTACTGCGGGTTTTATTTGAAATCGCTGGGGATTTATATTTATATTGTACACAAAATTAGAGTTCTTTGCACTCCACTATAGCTATCACGCAGGGTTTTCCACATCAGGTCACATGTCTGATGCTATTAATGCGGTATTAATAACTCACTGGGATTTACAACAAAAAATATCGATAATTTTATATTTCACAACACATGCTCTCGTATAAATTTTGATCATTCGGGAGCATCTGATTTCCCAATGGAGGCTCTGTTGATTTCTTTTACACAGCCAATTGCCGAGATATTTTTTAAATTTCAGCTTTGCTAATATATAACTCGCATCATCCTGACAGAACAAGTACAGATTAATCTTATCGCTGATAGGAGAGCCAAGTGCTAGCATTTTGATAAATTTTCCATGTGAGACTATTGATTTATCGACATAACACATTTTTAGTTCGTCATCCACTGTGATCTTTGTGTATTTATTCTGTGATATTTGATTGTAAAGATTATCAACAGCATTAGAAAGTGAGTCTGTAACCCAGGTAAGCTTACTAAAATAATTTGAATTTTCTGTGCGAACGATAGACAATTTTATCTTATTTCTGTTTTTGAAATACGTGCTGTACTTTTCATTGTCAAGCATAATCGTCATATGCTTACCTCGGAAAAGAATTCTTTTTATTTTTAACCTGGTATCTTCCACTGTAATATCGTGCATTATTTTTTCATATTTCACACAAAATTTTACTATCCTTATTTTTGAAATGAAATCGCTAGCAATTTTACTAACAATTTACTGAGTATCGTTTTTCTTATTTCACAACTCTATTCAGCATCATATAAACAAGCAAATCGTCTTTGACTCGCAGTTCCTGTGTTAGATCTAGCATAATAAACTTCTTACCATAAGCTCGAAGTTGATTTAGAATTTTATTAAAGGTCGCTATTGCTATCTTACAAGACGTATTTTTATTCTCGTATTTTGGTTCGATCTTTTTATTTATTGCTGATAATACAATACCTGCCCCTGACACTATCAACAGTAATGGATTTGCGGTTCAGCTGATATAATTTCAGTTGTTGTTAGTATCACAGGAATGTAGTTCAGCATACTTATTATTTTACTGTAATATTTTCTGGCTTTTCTGACGTAGTAAATTATTTTTTTATGGTAATATTTATAGTATTTGATCAGTTCGTCCCTATCGTTGTCTGATAGACCTGATGAGATATGAATGAAGTCGATAATTGCTTTTCTTGTCATTATGAAACTGTTTCAGTAATTATTTCAATTGCAGAATTAAAAATATTTTCAGCCTTATCGATCAGAGCATTAAATTTATTATTGACGGGATCGGCAAGAAACTCTCTGTACTTATCATATACTTCAGATCAGATATCATCACATCTCATATCTGTTAAAACTGGGGAGAAAATGGACGGTCAAAATGTGTGGTATTTCAGTAATTTCATTGACTCTATCACGATAAATATCTTCTGTTTCATCGATATAATTAACAACATAACATAAACTGTCGCAGTTTAAAATTTTTAAGTATTAGATGTTGCCTGAAAATTGCATATGCTGTTGCAAAACTTACAAGACCGCGAATATCTGCTTATTATATACCTATGAGAGGTAGGTTTAGGTATCCAGCAATCAGCTCTTTGATATTTTTGTATTTTGCTTCTGTCAGTAACTTTCCAGCTTCTTTTTTTTTCAATAGTTTTTCATCGCAATTGTTTTAGAACTGCTATGTACTTCATCAATACTAGGTTTTTCAGTTGTAATTCCATCAAGCTCCTGATAAAATATATATCGTTCGACATCATCATATAACTCTATCCTATCCTCAATTTCTGATACTGCATTTAGTGCAGCATTAATGTGATATACTTCATGCTTATTTTATAATCGGTGAGAGAGTCTATTAGAAATAGATACGCTGTTGTTAGCAGGTTAGTATCAACGCTATTATCTACCATTTCTAACAGCGTCTTTTTTATCATAGTATTCCATGCCTAACACAAGAAAAACTCGACGTTTAGTAAATGTGTCTTTGAGCTTATGATTTTTAAGAAACGTGTGTTTCCTTGTTTCAGCTAGTTTGTCAAGCTCATTAGGAACCTTCTTCAATCGCTCTTCCTCTGGTTTCTTATCACCATGACATTTTGATTTTACAAGGTTAGATCTGTCGATCGTCAAAACATTTTTTCTTTAGTTCAAGCAGTGTATTTATCAAATACTTTTCAACCTTTAACCGCCGTTCCTCGCAGTCACAAACAGGACAGTATTTACTAATTATATCAAAGTCTCTGATCGCATATCTCAGCTGAGTGCCTCTCATTCCTGAAACTTTAGCAAAGTTGTCACTGTTCTCATTTATACCGGGTGAATCTAACGTTAATTTTTTCATTCGAGCAATTATATTCACCGCTCTTGCTTCCTCAGCACGTTCTGGGTCTAGCTGATCAACACCAGCTATTTCGATCTCCGTTTTAGAATAAAATTATAAAACTCTTTTGCGACTCTGATCGATGGAGGATCTATAGACATTATGGATTACAATCACAATAAATCACAGTGTGCTAGTACGCCAGACCTATACTAGGTCATCGAGTGTATATATCTGCAACATCGACAAACCTGTGTAAGAACTGTTAGCTTTGACAAAATAAATCCGGAAACACAAGTATTTGTTTGTGGTTACTGCAGAATCAAGTGTAAATTGCTGAGAATAAACAATAAAAACACTCGGTGCCGTATACAGCGTAGTCCAAGTTGTATCATCAGTTGATCCTTCTAATCTCCAGTTATTTATATACCCGGAACTTATTTTTAATACACCTTATAGTTGAAATTTCTATATTGCTGCGGTCGCTGGACACTGTATTTTGCTTCAAAAATCTGATGTTTCTCCGTTTGTGTTTCACTCCTGGATCGTTAATAAGGCTGTTAAACGCAAACGAATAACTTGGATTATTCTTCGAACAATAACTTGACGCATATGCAACAAAACCCCAGCGATTTTGTACAACATCAGCGAGATGTGGAATGTGACCGACATTATTTTAACTCGTTTTGTACTACCACCAATCACAAGAGATTGGATAAACCTGTCCACATACTGTTTATTTACAAAATCAAATGCAGAAACAGGACTATACGTAGAAGTTATTTTGTTAGCAGCCATATCAATCGCACCTGTAACTGTGCCTCCGGATTATTTTTAAGATAATTAGCATCTGCAGCAGTAATTGTACTACCTGATGATGGACTTATTTCAGCGTCCACGTACAGTTCATTTGTAAGATCAAATGGGGCGACTGGATTATGAGTCGTTGTTATTTTATTCGAGCCCAAGTTTAACATACCAGTCATCGTATGCCAGGATTTTGCTACTCATGATGTAATATTTCCTGCTATCATATCGTCGATGTAATTTTTATCTATTAAATCTGATGTTGCTGATGGAATTGCCGTAGTTGTTATCTTGTTCTATCCCATGTCCAGATTTCCCACCATAGTGTCACCGGATTTTATCAAAAAGGTGTCCTTGACAAACTTTACATTTGTTACAAAATAGTTACTGGTCAAAGTTGCATTATCAGGTTAGGTATTAAATATTAATTTCCACCCATATCTATATTTCCAGCAATCGTCCCACCAGCTAGTGGCAACTTGTTATTATCAACCGCACTAAGTTGTGCATAGCTTGCTGCTTGTGAGTTATTTATTTTAGTGGGGTGATATTCGGTCTCAAGATTTACTACTTTTTTTTTAACTCGTGTTAATATTTCCTGTCATCTTCCCACTTGATAACTTGCTATTACTGACCGCACCAAGTTGGGCAAAACTTACTGCCTGTGAGTTATCTGCATTGATTGATGGATATGTTGTTTCATCATCTATCTCTCGCTGACCTGACATACTTAAATATCGTCATTTTATCTCTAGATTTTTTTTATGTAATTTGTTAAATCTACACCAGTCGTAGTAGTTGAAGTTTTATCTTCTGTTTAACTATCAATTATTGTACGAAATTTTGTGCAATAGCTCATTTTTATTTCTTAATGCTAGATAAATTTGAACTTTGACCGCCTGATAAAAGTTAACTTTGACCGCCTGATAAAATTTTGTGAATACCTAGTAGAGAATGAGCATAATCAACTCTGACACGGAGCGATTAATCAAACATCAATACAGCCGCGACCTACCAGATTGTCATGATCTGATAGTAGGACGAACTGGATCGGGCAAAACTAACCTTCTGATAAATCTGTTACTTAACAACCACTTCAGCTACGATCGAGTTTATATTTACACGATCAATCCACAGCAGGATAAATACGAGTAGCTTAGCGACTACAATGAAAAGCTAAAAAATGAACTACGCGTTGGTGATGAGATGTTTATCATAAAACAACCTGAAGATTTAATTCCGAACTGGATTCTGACGAGCATAAAATAATTGTCTTCGATGACATTCCCCTTAGCAACGCCGAGATGGATAAAATTAAATCGTATTTTTCATTGTCACCCAACAGAAAATGTAATGCAATCTATCTGGCACAAGGCTTCTACAATATCTATCGATTTATCAGGCGAAATACAGGTTGCTTTATACTATTTTCTGGAATAGACAATATTGACGTACAAAATATAGCACGAGAACAGTGCGTAGATATATCAACAGATTGATAAGCTAGCACGAAATCGAAATCGTATGTTCAGATGTGGTATAGACAAGATTTTGGACTGTGAAAATTAATCTAACGGTAAAAATCTGAAAATTAGTCTAACAGTCAAAATCTACACTTAGTCTAACAAAAATAAATAAACCGAAACATTAACACAAAAAGAATAGAGGTTCTTAAGAAATTTCTTGCAAAGAGGGCTGAATTTAAAAAGATGGTTGAGCAGGAACGTCGAGGTCTACATCAAACTGCAGAAGAAACTGCTAGACTTTTTGAAGCAGTGACCGAAGCTGTACTTGGCAAACAGCCAGATATTTCTGCGGCATCACCTGAAGATCTTAGAAAGTTAGCAGAGAAAGGACTACTTGGTCTAGTTGAAGAAGGACAGAAAAAAGCTGCTTAGCAATCGTTGAGCGATTAGGTGGCCCTATAGCTGCAGAACAAAACATTAGATTAGAAAGAAAAAAACTGATGATATTATTAATGATAGTTTGAGTAAGATCTTTCAAAAAATGACGAATAAGGAATATAATAAATTTTTTAATAAAATATATTTTAGCAAATTATGGACACTATGATGATATGATGGACTGGGGAGAAGATCATAGAGCAAATGTAATGAATTTAATTGATGATATAAAAAAGAGTGGTAATGAGACCTTCTTGAAAATTTATAGGTCATCATCACTAGATGAAGTTAAGAGAAATTTTAGTTTGATAAGAGACGGTGTTATAGCTGATGTTCAAAAATATAGATGATAAACGTTTCAAGAAAACAACAGAGAGGCTGGTTCAACTGTATGGAAATATTCTCAATACGTTAAAAGAGCTGACTTCGATCGCAAGAAAACACACGAAATGTTTGGTTCCGGCATCAAAATCTTTAACTCCCAAGCAGAAATTGTTGACCGATTGATGCTATTAATAGAATCAAAGATACCGGAAATACGAGCACAGGAATGGACAACGAAATTGTTGAAATTTTAGATAATCTCAGATCAAACGGTTATGTAACATCCGGCAAATATTTTGTTTTACACAACGATCTTATCGTCGCGATTTGATTCGCAGCGAATTAATTCCCTGACCGCAAAGCACAAACTGCTAGCAGTTTAGTTTTATCTATCAGATAAAATAGGAATCTTATCAACAACGTTACTGCTTGATTCGTCACAGACTACGGCGGACAGTGCAAGTTCTGTATTATTGATAATCTACCAATAGAACTTGACACAGGGACGCAAACGTTTCCAAATTAATACGAAATAGGACTAGTATCAGCTACTGCTTGGCACTCAATGGCAAATGTGAAAACTAATGTTAATGATGATTTAATTGCGGAGAAAAAAGGAGATGTTATCGATTGGAACTCTGTTAAGATAAAACAAGGCGCCTACAACGTTACAGATCTCAGCAAAAAGAAACAAATGTCTTATAACTGCTGCCAGCAGCGGTGTTTCATTAGTTAACTTTAAGCTCATTCCAAACTATAACACATTAAGTCAAGAATAACACTTAAAACCAACTTGTTTATCGATCTCAGTAGCCAAGACAAAATTGGATCATTACTTGGATTTGTATGGATCTGCAACAGTTGCAATAATATGGTATGATAGTGAATTAGTTGTCAATGTCACAGATGTAAATATGATTTTAGTGAACTGCTCTATTGCAACAGGATTGTATTCAGCATGAGGTAACCAAGGACAAACTATTTATTCTTTTTCTCCTGATGTACGACCAGGATCGCTATTGCAAGTAAATCCAAGACATATAATCTACTATCCTGTCAGTGTCGAAAATCAAATATCGTCTATCACGATGTCCCTGACTGGTCATCAGGTCGAGAGCTCGATCTGAATAACGAAATTGTAACATATTATCTGCACTTGAGGTCCATCAACTAGTTGATGGAGCTAACTCACCACAATTAATTAACTAATCATTGTCAATTTTACCAGACAGTTTTGTATAACAAAATGAAACAACGAAATATTTATATATTCTTTAAATAATTGAAAATGTAGATGGAATAGCAAATGAAATAGCGCCTATCGCGTTAGACGCATCAAAAGTTTTTGCTACATCAGCCTCATCTGCAGCAGGTACAGCTGTTGGACAGAAGATTGTTGATAAAATAAAAGGCGGACCACAAAGTGGTTTGCCAAGCGATAGGTATATAAAACAAGTAATTTCTAAATTATCACCATCAGAAACCACTGCGGCGTTGATAAAAACGACAAAAAATCTAGTATCTCCACCCGGCGAAAAAATTAGTAGAAAATTAGTAACTAAAACACGACCTCGGACTGCTAGCACTCGACCAGATATTGCAGCTTTCTAGTGGGATAATTTTATAACCTCAAACTGTAGCGATTCACCATTTTATCTAACAATTACTAATAAAAAATATCTATCAAAAATTACCTTGACCTGACCGAGGAAATACCAACAGATACCTCAACAACAGAGTTCGAATACGTTGAGTATCTCGATGAAAATTGAAACGAACCTAACAAAACAAGCATACTAACTTTAAAAACAACAGACGAGGATATGTTTCTATTGCCACCTAAAGCTGTATTTGAGGTACGAGGTAAAAGAACAGCAGTAGGTGGAGCTGTAGCTGCTGGTACACAAGTGACACTTGTTAATAACGGTTGGAGCTTGTTTAGAAGCGCTAGATATCAACTAGCTAATCAAACTGTAGAAGATATTTCTATGCATCTACCAGTAGCAAGTATTATTCTTAACGTAGTTTCGTTCAACGATGACTACTCACGATCTGTTGCAACAGATATGCTGTGGTTTAAAGACACTGGAGTTGGAAATACAGTTTCAAACGAGTTTGTTTATTTTGATGCACTTGCAGCAGGTGCTGATAATGCTACCAGAGTAGTTATAGTAAGAGATTTTCTTATAGAAAACACTGCTACATTTGGAATTGCTGCACCAGCTGCAGATGCAAATGAAGCTGCTACAAGGACTTCGCTGATAGCAGCTTGTAATTTTCTTGAAATTACTGTACCAGATGATAATGCTCCTGGAACTGCAATGTTAGCAGTAGCAAATCGTGTAATAAATAATACTGTTATTAAAAATCGATCATATAATGATGTTACGCTAAACGAAAAAAGTTCACAGATAGCTCAAAATCAAATAACTATGATGCTTCCGTTTAGCACAATATTCGGATTTTGCAGAGACTATAATAAGGTATTTCGTGGTATGAAACATACACTTATACTTGACCGAACTGATCAAAGCTATTGTCTGATGAGAAATGCTATTGGTGTTATTGGTCCAGCTGATCCTCTTGATACTGCTAATAATTTTCAGTTTGTAATTTCACGATTGGCGTTGTGGATGCCACGTGTCGTTCCGTCGATCGACAAACCAATAGAACTTGAGAAGATGTTAACAGCATTCAAAAAAGTGTATTTTATGCAGAACAAACCGCAATACCTAATTCGATCAATAACACATGGCGGATAACGCCAGCGTCAAGCGAACAGTTACCAAGACATGTATTTATATTGTCTCAACCACAGGATAGACGTGGAAACCAACTACAAAACAATTCTGTATTTGATAGTCCACATGTCAGACGAATGTTTGTTAGAATAAATTCTAAACAGTATCCAGAACGAGCAATCGAATGTAATTTTGCAGCATTATCTGACAGAGATATATCTCAATCTTACATGTATCTGATGGAAGCTATGCAAAATTATCAGGATGCTGACAGTGGATCTCAAATTTCAATCGAAGAATTTAGAACACTTTATCCGATATTTCACTTTGACGTCAATTAGCATGCCGGAAAGTATCTGTGCTGCTTGTTGCCGGAAAAAAAGCATGCTTCTCAAACGTGACTCACTATTGCATGGAGATCAGGAAATGCAAAACATTCCTGATATTATTTTAGTCGATGATTAAATTATAACAAAAATACAAAGCAAATCGTGTGAATGTACAGCTGACTACGACCTGTGTCTCGAGCAGGATAAAATAATAACTTATTGTCAGTGTTTCAATAAGCGAGCTGTAATCGGATCCAGCTTAGATATTCACAAGTTAATTGGCAAATTACCAAAACCTAGTTATGGATGGACCCTGCCATTTCACAAATACTCGAGGCCTTGGAATCCGCTTGGTAAGCAACTTGATGAAAATGATAATCCAATCCCGGGTCAAGAATCGTGCAATCAGGTAGATGAAATTGCAATGCGTCATGACATAAATTACCGTGACAACGAAAATGTTAATTCCAGTTGCGACCGTATTATGCTTGATAAGCTAAGTAATATGAAACCAAAAGGAATGAGAGAATGAATTGATCGTAAGCTAGTCCAAGGTGTCACTGGAGCAAAATATAAACTTGGGCTTGGTAAAAATGTACTCTATGACAATGGAGTGCAGGGCTGTCTCGCACTGGAGTTCATCAAGTGCTAAAATTTACTCAGTCATGTTGGATGAAAGGTTATAATCGACATTAATACTAGCCGAAGAGAAGTTGCAAAAACTGAATTTGAGAAAACCTTTTTCAAGCTCATGAGTAACAGCGTCTTTGGAAAGACTATGGAAAACTTCAGAAAGCGAGTCAATATTGAGATCGTCAATAACGTGGAACGTAGTAATAAACTTGTAGCATCTGATGATTTTGTCAGTATGAAAATATTTAATAAAAATCTATTAGCCATTCAACGAAGAAAGACAAATCTGAAGTTAAATACGCCAGTTTATGTCGGTATTGCAGCATTTAAAATATCAAAGTGGCTCATGTACAAATTTCATTACGATTTTGTTAAGGTTAAGTGGCCTGATTCAGAGCTGTTATTTACAGATACTGACTCGCTAATGTACAAGATAAAATCTGATGATATTTATCAAGAATTTTACGATAACAGAGAACTGTTTGATCTTTCAGATTATCCAAAAAACAGCGGATTTCGCTCCGACAATAATAAAAAAATAATCCGAAAAATTTAAGGATGAGACAAACTTTGTTCCTATCGTAAAGTTCATCCGATTGCGTAGTAAAATCTACTGTCTAAAATTAGCTGATAACAAAGTTAATAAACGAGGTAAGGGAATAAAAAGAAATGTAGTCGGTAAGATGATATGATTTGATAATTATAAGGATGCGCTAGACAAGTTTTCTAGTTATGTAGGAATGATGTCAATAAGATCAAATTGTCATAAAACTGAGACTGATGTTATTATAAAATCTGGTCTTTGTAATTTTGATGATAAAAGATACTGCTCTGATGGGATCAATACATTTGGATATAGGATATAAAATGTCTGATAGTATTGATTTTAGCAAGGTGGATTTTTTAGATTGGTTATTACAGTGAATATTGTGTGAATGTTAGGCATAGTAAAATTTTGTGTAATGTTAGGTATAGTGGAGTGAAAAGCACTCTAATTTTGTGTAAAATATAAATATAAATCTCTAGCGATTTCACGTAAAAGCCGCAGTAGTGGGTATCTCAGCCAAAACATTTTTTGCCTGACGAGGATGATGATTCAATGAAAGGTCCTCCAGTCATATAATCGAATGATGAGATAGACGCTGTTGCCTCAACAAAGTTGTTTTCGTATTTTGTTTAGACTAACGTGGGGGGTCTGACGGAGTAAGAATCATGCTGTCGTCCAAGTACAAAATAGGGTTTTGACAGAGATACTCCCTTATATACAGCTATTGATATATTCAAGGAAAATCATGGGACAGCACCTTTATGTACACTTTTGGCCCAAATGTTTACGTTTTTGAGGCAATAAAAGAGAAGAATGTATTCTCTTCCAATTTGTTTTATTGCCTAGCCAGAGAAAACATAGGAGAAATATTGGAACCCATTAGTATGTATGTATGTATGCATGCAAGCATGCATGTATGTATGTATGTATATATGTATGCATGCATGCATGCATGTATGTATGTATGCATGCATGCATGCATGCACGCACGCACGCATGCACGTACGTATGTATGTATGTATGTATCTATATATGTATAGATTTTCCGTGTATATGAAAATATGTATGTGTGCTGATTGGTTGTTACAAATGTAAATAGTAATGTATATTTCCATGTATACATAGAAGTCAAATAGATTTGAGGATTATCATAATTATTTTAATCCTGAATTTAGAACCGCCAGATCTGCTTAAATGTGACAGTGATAATTCAGTTTAATATTTATATTTATTGAATTGCTGTTCTGTTTGACTCAGATTTGGTTATAATTCATATACAGCAACGAAAGCTTACAAAATATGCATGTATAATGTCAGATTACTACCATTCAGATTTACATTTCATTATAATATGCCTATGTCGAAACAGGCTGTAAAGGACTTTCGATATCAGCTGGCATCACCACTAGCATTCTTTGCAGGCATTATCTACATTCGTGTAATTCCTTGACGAAGTCTGAGCATGTTATAAACCTTCTGGAACAAAATTGCCATCCAGAATTTGCAGGCGTTAACATGCGGAAATATGCACCAAGATTTTTTGAAACAGGCATAAGCTTCCACAAACCTACCTTCTTTCATGAGACAGTAACCAAGGAGATTTAAGGAGGTTGCCCTCTTTTCTTTGTTCAAATCCGTTTTGATAAAACATATAAGGTTTCTGATGTCCAAATGCTTGTATCTCTTTCTTTCTTGTCTGTCATGACACAAGTAAAGCAGCAAATGAGTGAAGATCGGGGAATCTACTTCGGCACGATCTATATCTGGTGATATAAGTTTTTTTCTGACTAATTCTGGAGGAGCCAAAAGAGACCGGAACATTTCCATTCTCACAGGGGCAGGTGTTATTGGAATCTCTGATGCTGCCGTATACACCACAGATAGAGCGAAATGATCTCTGAAGAAAGTTTTCAAATCTGGATTTTTACTGAATATACTTCTTATAGTGGCCGCATCGAAAACATTACTTTGTCCCCAAGTCTTGTAAAGCGGCACATTTAAAACACAGTCATTTAATCTCTTAACTACCCACTGAATACAGATTTTAGTGAAGTTGAAGCGTCCATTTTGATAGAAGAAACCTGCCATTTTCAATAGAAATGGCACAGAATCACAATCTACAGCACGAACAGTACACAATGACATCGTATCTAAAGCCATATACTTCCTTTCTACTGTCATGGTATATTTCTCTGCAGTAAATAATGAGGCTACCTGATAAGTAAGATGTGCATACATTGCAGGTAATGCGTAATTGAGAGCGTCCCTTATGATAGGTGGAGCATTCCTGGCCGCACTCGACACAGCTTTAATAGCCCAATAAATAGAACTTCGGCCCTTTTGGTGAATATTGTAGATTATATCTTCATGCAATTTCCTGTGGGCGAAAGAGAAATAGTAATAGTCCTCAAAAACTTGCATAAATGTGTCTTCTATTGGCCGGTGTAAATTACCAAAAGTTATTCGGAGGGATAAAAGATTCCCTGTATTGCCCGTACGTATGCAGCAGAGATATTTAAACGTATTGCATAGCAGTGTTTCTAATATATGAACTAAATTTAGCCTTACTTTTCCACGTATTTTTCTGTCGTAAATATTATTTCTAGCATTGAAAAAATCTGGGCAATACCCACTTTTGGCCCAATCCAACAATTGTTTTAGACAGAGTGACAAACACAACAAAATGTTTTTTCGCCTCCATATTTCCTCACATGTTCTTTCTCTAACCCAGAAGATGCACACTTTGCAGTGGTAACTACTGAAACTATCTCCAACGACTGGCTTAATGAAATCCTTTTTTATTATTTTAAGAAGAAGGAACACTTTCATCATCGTGTCATTTAGGGATCTGATAAGGTCTCTTTCTCCAATGGAAAAGCATAGCCGCCATTCTAGATGTTCTTCGCTACTAAAAGGATGGCCAATAGGAACCAAGAAGCATCCATATTTCCTAATGTGATGTAGTTGTTCTGCTGTGGGCCAATTATGACATCTTCGACGTGTGAAGAAGCATTGTTCTTCTGCAGGCCACCTAAAACAACGTATTGCTGGCACTTTATCTAGTGACGGTATTATCCCTTCAAAGTTTTCCGTTATTGCCGGACCGTTTGTATTTTCTTCTTTTCTTCGCAGTTTCCGAATCATCACTGTATTTGGAAACATTGCCTTTTGATTTCTATCCAAGAGTGAATCTTTAAGAAGATAGTTCCTGACAGGGACAGGGTGATGGGGTGTGTTGATGTCAACATACTGTAACTTTGCATACCCAGGATGTGTGTCATCCTCTTGCACCATGAGGAGGTTTTCCTTCCCTTGTACACACTCGGAGACGTCATTCACAGCATTATACACATTATTTTGAAACAGTGCATCATAATCAGGCCTTAGGGCTTGTATGGTAGAGCCATCTGAAGTGCTACCAAGGCAGTATGATGTGACTGAACTACTAAAAAGATTGCGCAACACTTCCACCATAGTGGTAAAGTTTATCTTCCGTTCTCTATCAGACTGAGAATATCCTAATAGATCCAAAACTTCACCGATACACATTGACACCTGAGGACAGTAGACAGGCAACGCGTTCGCCATTTCTGAAAGTAAAAATAAAATCATATGCTATTCGTAGGTCATTTTATGACAATCTTTTGGAGTCTTGAAACCTATATAGATGAGCTAATCAAATCATCATCAACGTAAATATATCCTCCATTGTCGTGTTCAACATAATAATAATAATAATAATAATAATAATAATAATAATAATAATAGCAACAATAATGTTACCGATAAAACACCGACCACTGCTTCCACGAACACTGCTAAAGCTCAACTACAAGGAATTTTATCGCACAAACGAGCATTGATGCCATTGAAGAAGAAATAGCAACAAGTCCAAAATCTGCTGATAAGCATAAGTCAAACATTTGATCAATTATTCCTATCATTTTTAATAATCTTACTAACCATCATAAAATTCCATCAAACGATTGCTGGGATATTATGTTCTTGTTCTCTCTCTCGCTTCGGCATGCACAGACAAACACAGGGACAAATACACAATAAAGGAGAGAGCGATGTGATATCAAAAGCAATACCAGTATATAAATGAGATTCTAAAGCATATGCATACATCAATCGAAAGCAA